>VBVR01000366.1:0-53820 GCA_011638315.1 Tetramorium parvispinum | reverse complement strand
ATATTTAATAGATTCTTTTTTAAATATTTAAAATTTAATATTTAATATTAAAAGTTTTTCCGTTTTTCTGCATAAAAATCTTTTATATTTCTTTTAAATTGACGATTTTATTTTGTGTAATAAAAAAGAATGAGTTTATTGCAATTAAAATAATATTTTTATTTAATGTATTAAATATGACTTGTGTCTCATTCCTTTTTAGTGCACTGGAAGAGATGTCAATCGAAAGCCTCCATAGCTCAGGGGTTAGAGCACTGGTCTTGTAAACCAGGGGTCGAGAGTTCAAATCTCTCTGGGGGCAAAATTTTTTTTTTTTTCACTAATATTTCTACAGTGAACGTCGACAAGCTATTTATATTAATATTAATTTTTATATCACATATATACAATAGTATATATATATATAATATATTTTATTATATCTATATATATTCACATATACGTACATACGTAAGTATGAATATAATTCTACAGTATGTGAAATATTTTAATCACGTATTTCATTTAAAAAAGATATAAGAAGGAATTCTGTACAAGCACGTGTCCGGAAATGTTCACACAAAAAGATAAATATGACGTTAAGACAATAATGACAGTGCACTAACAAGTTGACATCATGATGATGACTCATTCGCCTTTGTATGTATAAAAGGAAAAGAGTTTCATTAATCTTATTCTTAGAACTTGTAGATATGTTAGTTATATTATATGATATATATATTTTGTATTAATAATCTTTTTATTAAAAAATATATTGATTGATATAAAAAATATAATATAATAATTTAATAATTCTATTTTCAGTCTTCTAAGAAAAGTGTCTAAAAAACATCTCTTCTTTTAGTTTTTAAAAATGCTAATAAAATTTAAAATTCGAAATTCTTTAACACTAGAATCTATTTTTAACGAGATTAATATTTCTGCGGAGCTTAATGAAAACGGAGGTCCGTTTCTAATCCGTTAGTTAGTTCATAAAAGCGGGTTTCTGTATCGACTTAAGGAATTGCCACGCGATGTCGACGTCAACGTTTATTAAGAAACTTTGCCCCTGTACCCTTTCTCGGGATACATCGTTTGCGTCGTAGTATTTTAGTTATACATTATATACAGAGTGTACCAGAGGTTGTTGCGCAACTTCTACCGTTACAAATTCTGCCTTTGATAAATTCTAAGTTTATTGTCCTTTAGTAAAAATATTATAGAACTTCCGATTTTGCTGTTAGTTAACAAAATTAATAAAAACTAGTTAAATTTGAGATAGATGATGGAGCGTTATTTTTTTATAAATTTAAATTAATTTTAATTAATTCTAATTTCAAGCGGATTTTAAAGGAGAATCTTAATAGAGTCTTAAATACAACGATATTTCATGTTTAACGTTAGAAAATTGCGATTAATCGAATCCTCTTGCCAGGGAAAACCTGTGATTGCGAGATATATTTATAATTTAAAGGAAATGAACGAATTTTGGTTCATCCTGTAGACGTAACGAGAATTATTGTTGACTGGCCCTGCGGAGTATATGAGATATTAAACTTTCCGGAAACTTTCTCAATTTAGCATTGAGCCATTGTGGCTACTGAACTCCTTGAGTGCCTTCCGGTCAAGACTCAATAAACGGTAATACAACATGATATTGTTTCGGATCCTGAAATTTACGTCGCGGCAAGTTTGCTCGAAAGCCTTTCTCGCGCGAACGTTTTCGTTCATCTCAGCGAAAAACCCTGAGCGCTAACAATTTCAATCTTTTTTAACCTTACATTATTCGCGTGGCTTTTTTAAACGTAATTACTCACCTAAGATGAATTTTACACGCCAATATTATATCGCAATTTTTCATTATTCTCTTGGACGATTTATAATTAAGTAAAAGTTGATTATATTCCACATAATCAACCTTTAATTTTTCCTTATATTCTATACATTTTTTAAATAAAGATAAATTACGAAAAATAATTTCTTTTCCAATCGTGAAACAATTTCTACAGCATTTGATCGATGAGAAAGCTTTACTTTAAATTTAATAGACTTAGTAGATTTCTGAGGCTGGAGTATATTTAACATCGTACGTGAATAGGGTTAATAGATCGTTTTTATGTCACGGAATAAAATATCGTAAACCGCCGACGCGCTCAGTTACTTCTCGTAATTAATTGCAGAGTTGAAGCAAGGATTTGACAATAATACTAACAATTCAAAATTCCGCTTCTCGGACAAACCCGGGGTACTTTTATGTATGGCGGAGCCAACCGCAAATAAACTAAAGGCGAAATAAACTGCGCGCCGTACTGCGCGAGAGCGTAACGGTATGGTTCTCCCGGTCTCACCGTGATATATTCCCGAAATGCGCCCGGACTGGCGTATGCATCCGGCCAATTATTTTTCCATCTCTCGCGGATAGCGTTAGCCGCCCTCTCGCGCCATTGCGCTTTTGTCCGGGATATCATTCAAGAAATGGGAAAGCCATAATGGCCCCCCACCCTCCCTTCCCGAAATGCCGTCTCGGAAAAATTTCAACGAGCATGCACGTAGAGCTCTCCTCTCTCTCTTTCTTTCGCAATAGCTATCGGACGCCGCCGTATGGAACGCACTCGGCGAGGAGCGAAATTGAAAAGCCCATAAGCCTGCCAAGTGTGTACCGGGTGAGCCGATGCGATACCGGATATCCGCCGTGCTGGAATCGACGTGGCAGAATTTATTCGCCATAAGACGAAACGGAAACGCTCATGCGATGAGCTACGTCCCGGTTCTTTTCGCGACGAAGAAATTTGGGAAGAATTCTTTTCCGAAAGGTGTACTTTGGTGTTACAGCTCTTCATGAATCTTCAAGAACGTATCTGTCGTATCAATATAGATCCGTATTATGTTTAATTCTTTTTTTTTAAGAATTTATGTTGTGTACGTTGTTTCAGCAAATGAGAAAAGTTGAAGCGAATATGTAAAAATATAAATTTTTTTAAATGTACATCGAAATATTCTCCAATTTCTTTGCTACATTATTGAACGTTAGAATCGGGAAATTACACGAATCTTTTTCTCACATAAACCACACGTTGAAATAAATTATCTTGTTTTTTTGCACGCCGCAGCTATTCGTGTTCGATCGAGTAGATTGGTAAAATGTACCAGAGAAGTCTCCGTCTATGATTCTTTTTCGGTATATAAATGGCCGTATAATTTAATCTAAATATGTTCTACATTTCTGTACGAAAACGGACTTCATGACAGATGATTAAGATTTATAGCTATCTATTAATATTCACGAAGGACCGAAAAAGGGAGCGCACAAGCTGAATACGAGCGTGATGAAAAAAAAGTTATTTATTTCGACGTACATACTGCAAGAAAATAAATCACGTTATGTTTTTGACGTCGTAAAACCAGTGACAGCAGCAGAGACCTTGAGTAGACTGAATGTAGCTAAAATTTTTCAGAAAATAACTTGTTATTGATCTAAAAAGTGGGATAGAATGCATTTGTGCTAAAATAAACTTGAAAACTTGATGTATGTTGAAAAAAAAGGTTTTGAGCGTTTAAGATATGTTCGTGTTTTGTTAACATTTAATTAGCGCAAAGCAAGCAGTCCGTCGGTGTTCCACTTTAATTTCAAATACGAAGTTGCAGAATATCTTAACGCAGAATGTAAATAAGCAGTCGCAGAATGCAAATCAAGGATAAAGAGAAGAAGCGCCAGACAAAGGTACCTGCAGTAACAATTCCCGATCCTTTTCTCTGCCCTAGAGTAGATTGAATAATCTGAATAAACCGCACGATACCTCCGAGTACCGTCGGATTTGTCGCGCACGAAAATATTAATATTTTAACTCTTTAAACGAAATGTCTGAAATTATATTACATTTTTCCTGTACAATTGCATTTACAATTATAATTATGCAATTACACATTTTGAGTGAAAAATACGTAATAATATGATTTAACTTTAAAACAAAATGTAATAAATGTCAAATCAATGAAGAACAATGTGAGAGAGAGAGAGACAGAGAGAGAGAGAGAGTTCATAACTTTTTTAAATATAAAAAATTATATTATTGCCTATCTTTTATTTAAGTATATATATATATATTATATTTATATATAAAATTTGCTTTTAAAATAAGTCTTAAAAATTCATATTTTAATTTTAATTTAAAATGTATTTTTCTGTACACATGTTGTGTTTTATGACACCATGTAATCTTAGAATTTGCCAATTGGTAGTAATTAATTCGCAACATTCTTATAATCTTGATCTCGACCTTGTTTCTCAATTTCCTTGTCACATTTTAGATCGAAGATAATTTCAATTGTCCTATTTAATGTCGCGTGGAAAATTTTTTTAGACTTCGTTATCCATCTCATGCTTCTATTCTTTTTTTTTTATTATTTAATTTTTCCTACCAAAGATTTGATGGTGAAGATGATATAAAGAAACTTGACGCTCCCTTTTAAAAAGAGAAAATATTTAACTTTTTATATTAAAAGAGTTTTGTTAACTCTCTTTTCTCTTTCTTTCTATCTTATTTAAAGAATCGATCCTAAACTCACACAAGAATTCATAATGGAAAAGATGTTTTCGATAGCTTTGCATTTTGCAAAAGATAGGTTCTCTCATTACTAAATCCCACGGCCTGGATCTCGAAACATAAAACTTTACGAAATTCCGCGAATCGATGAAAACGGTCGAGTTTTTCTATACTGCATTCAGTTTTCCCGGTTTACCATTCAAGAACGGGAAACAGAGGATCCAAAATCCTCTGGATCGGGATCGAGAGTCCGCGCGTGCGGAACGATTTTCATCCCGGGCGGTGCATTAGGACTGAACAAGGGACGTTTGTTGATTTTCCTCGTTGAAAACGACGACGATTTGTCCGCAAACATTTGGTTTCCCGAGGTACGGTCCTACATATCCTACTGCCCGCATTTTTCCTCTTCCGTCGACGTCCTTCTACTCTCGCCGCTACGTTTCTTAAAAACGGTCGTCAAGTAATTCTGCCGATGGTATATGTATCTTTACGCGTGTATATGTGTAAAATAATTAAATATGAGAAAAATGAATACAAAAGTTGAGCGACTTTTTTCCCTTTCGGTTAAAATGAGAAAACGCAGAGAGTAATAATAACTTATTGTGTGTTTAATTATATTTCTTTTTTTAATTGCAATTTAAACTGTCCAGCAAGTAGATTAATAATTCAGAATGAAAAGTTCAGAATATGTTAGTGGACACATGTGTACATAATAATTAAACATCAAAATGGAAATTTTTACAAAAAATTAATTTTGAACAGTGTTATGAGAATTTTATTTTAAATAAATTGTATTTTTTGTATTTTTAATGATATATACGAATTTTTTTAATAACATTGTTAAACTATACTGAATATAATATCATTTATGTATTGTAGTAACGTATTTTATAAAAATTTTAAACGATAACATTCTGGTAATAATAATTTAATTTCCTTTAGAGAAACAAATGAAAAAAGCAATTATTAACAAAATATATAGCAACATTTTTTATCATTTCAAGTAATTATTGATACAATTGATAATATCCAGTTAAAAAAAAGAATTTAAATTCTTTTGTAAAAAGTTTGATTTTCAGATTTTTTAAAGTTTTTTCTTATTTTGTATTTACGAAGGACACTCTCTTGAGACACTTTGTATTGTCAAAGGAATACCGAATTGGGGGAGAAAGTTCTATTCTACAGGATACTTTGACGCGAAGTAATGTTATGTGGTTGCGCGAGGATGCGTTTGCCTTCTTGGCCCAGTTTGCCGGGGGAATATAAAGGCTCATGCACAGCATTGTTACTGATACGCGGCAGGAAATTGCAGCGAGTTTCGATAGATGCGATATCGTTTATAACCAAGGAATAAGCGCCGAACGATGTCTCGTTCCTGCGACAGTTAACTCGTCGCGACACGATTTAATGACCGAAGCCGGGCGTACTTCAATCCCGCGCCTCAATTTGTCGAAATTTGAGAACGTAACATGCGAGAACGTTATTGTATTCAATTTACATTGTTGAAAACGAAACAAGCCTGCAATTTGGAGAACGTGAATCTCTCCTCTTTTATGAAACGGTTGAAAAAAAACATTAATGCGTAGGATGTTTCGGATTTTGAATGTTACAAAACATTAAATATTTTAATTATTGATAGAGATTTATAACGCGCGATATATCGTATAAAACGACGAGGAGGAAGTATTATTCATTTTATTTATTTTTATTTCGTACGTATAGCTTTTGTGTTGTACATATGTTATCAGATTTTTAATCTTCCAATATTTATGAGATAAAGAGTGCAGAATAATGGCTTTGTCATTTTTGCTATCTGCTGATTAAATATGATTCAATGGTACTTTAAAAGAATTATATATTATTGGAGTAACGATTTATTTTACGAGTATATTTATCAGCTGAATGTACATTTTTCTTTTGCAATGATCTCCAAATACACGGTGATTTGGACTATTATTTATTTTATATGATCTTTTATATGATCAAGGGACTAGCATTTTCATAATTTGTAATTTACCTCTTTATAATTTTACATCATATATTTTTGTAAAATTTAATGAATTAAAATTTTTCTGAACATCGTAATATTTGTTATTCTTTTCGTACGATATTTCAAATGTTGTAACCACATGAAATAAATTGATCTATTTTACTTTGCTTCGTACATTCAGCAGTTTCCGAGGGAGAAAAAAGCTGTCATCAGGATCCGACAAAATGGACTCAAGCAGTTCGACGGAGAGTTCGTGAAACTCGCGAAATAGTACTCAGCTCACGACTTTCCCGTGAAATTTTGTCAATAAGGCAAACGTTCCTCCAAGGGTTAAGTAACTCGCGGAATTAGCGTCGACGGCATTGCAAGGGCGCGAAAAAAGCGCGATAGAGAAGGGGCTTGAAAAAGTTTTGCCCCCGGAGAGATTTGCGGTCGGCGACCCCCGGTTTACAGCATCAGTGCTTTAATCCCAGAGCTATGGATTCATTTGGTATATTTTTTTCTTTTACAGGATTCTATGGGATGCCCCACGGACAACGAATCTGTATAGAGTATAAATTTTTCGATGAGATTTAAAAAATACGCAAGCTATTTTTAAAAAATGTAGAAATATTCTTTAATAATAAAATACATCTTTATAACACATTTTTGGTTTTTCTTTCGAGGATTTGATTTCAAAATGCACCGTAAATTAGAAAATTGTTACCGCTCCTAATTCTGATTAATTGCAAGTATCATTAAGAAGCATTATTACTTAATTAATTGATAGAGATGCTGGATACCACAGTATCGACAGATAATGGGGAAGAGAATTGCTTTTAACAATTGGATGCCGCTGGGATTTTCTCAATGACGAAAAAACGCGTCCTTACATCGTACCCAATTTATTTCTAACCCTCTCGATTAAATGGCGCGTAAAACTCACGAAGGAATCCTTGAAGAACTGCCGGTCTCAATGGGCCATTGTGAAGTACCCCCTCGCTTTTAGAAACAAGCACGCCGGGACGCCAAGTTATTCTTTTTTTTTCTTCCCAGGGATAGAATAACAACTACGCGGTGGATACCGGTTAACTTTTATCTTCCAACGTAGAGTTACATAGTGAGTTTCCTTCTTAGCTTTTTTTCCGCGGTTCTTTCTCCCTCTCAATCTTTTTGCAGCCGCTTTTTGTAATCCAATACTCGCACGTTGACGCTACCGTCTTTTCAAAACTTTTGTTCGGAAGCACGGAAGCTCCGTAATAGCCACGGCATTGATTGCTTCGCAGTATCGATCCGCATTACTTTAACAATGCACGACAATTTTTTGAGCTTTTCTTTTCCCTCCTGCCGTCTCGCTTTTAATAACGACCGTCCTTTCTTTTGTTTTTGACGTAAATGATCTACTTTGAGAATTCAACTGAGCCTTTTAGAAATTCTCCGTATACATATTTTCTACTTTCTGTGCTTGCCTTTGCTAAATCGCTACCGAAGAATGCAAAGGGTAACAGCACACGAAACGCCTCGTGGTTCTGTCGCCCATGTTGGACAGGCGGTGCCAGCCTTAAAAGTTAATTGCAACGGCGGTCAGGCAAAGCAGCGGCAGATGTCCCGGATGTGAAATTTTCCTTGCCGAGGTCGGTCGGAAAGGGCGCGGAACTTGTGCAGTTTCAGCAGGAATGATGGGAGTTGGGTGAAGTCCTAATGCCCGCCGGACTCTGTCCCGGCGGCGGCGGAGGCTGGAAGAAGGAAAAGGATAACGGCGGTACACCCCGAAAGGGCGAGCCGATAATCGTTTCGAAAGTGGGTTCGTAAATAACGACACGAACGAGCTTCCTTCTCGGACCTCGGGGATGGAGGAGCGCGAGCTTGCTGTACATTTAAGATATTGATACACTTTGCGTCATTCGGCTTCGTCATTCGAGATAATGAAAAGGAATTTGTCAATTGAGAGTTAAAGTAATTTACGCGAGATAATTACAGAATATCGAATAACAAAATTCTTTCACGGTATGAATTTAATAAACGTCAATTTTTTTTGTTCATATTAAAGAAGCTATTACGAAGCGAAAAGTAGAAAATTATTTCTTATCTTAGCAAACGCTATGTAAGAGAATATTCATTTTTGATTCAATAATGCTTGACATTTGTGGAAATTTAAATATCTGAAATTCCTACACAGACACTTACAGATAAGAAACTTTTCCTACGTTTTTACAACGTCCATTCCTTTCACGGCGTCGTAAGAAACGTATTAATAAAATTTTGATTACACTCGTGAAATAAAAAGTATCACTTTGAAGAGAACAAGAAGATGCGCGGAAAACTCGTTCGGACGGGATCGCTTTCTTCGCGCCTTACATGTGTACCTTCTTAAATTGTTACTCAAAGCAGATTTCGGTGCAAATGCGTGCGAGAGAGTAAATCCTTCGGATACACAATGCCCCCTTTCTGCGAGAGCCCTCGATCCGTAAATTTCGTTGCTTACGTAAATACCGTGCGCCACGTATCCTTTACTTTGTGCTTAACTTCGTGAACCAGTTCGCCCTGTAATCCCTTGGGAGCGCATAGAGGCGGCGCAGGACAGGTCGAGTTTACTACGGCGAAGGAAATTCCCGCGGCAGCTCGCGCGTAGAATACCGAGCGATAATTAGGTATCGATTTCCCACGTGCCACGAGGATGTCGGCGATAATCGACTTCGCCTATCTTAGCTGTTGACCCTCCCCCGGGCGTGTGGGTGTGTGTGTATATTGTGCCAAGCTCGTAGTATTCTTCTGGGTACTCGTGAATTCTTAACCCAGTTCCATTGACGGGGCGAAGTATTCCGAGACGAGACGGGAACGCGTCGCTCGGCGCGCATCTCGCACATGTATAACAAATTGAAGACTGTCTCTCTCTCTCTTCCTCTTCCCGGATAAAAACAACTATTCAAAGTGAAGTTCTCAGAACGGCAAGAATGCGATCTTCCGCGTAATGGAACGTTCGCAATTTTTGCAAGAAAAAGCAACGTCTTCAAAGCGAGAAACATATTTCGGCGACCTAGTTAGCCGACAATTCAACTTTTAGTTTTACAACAATACCTTCTCAGATTTCTCTTTCGTCCGTTATGAAAAATTTGATTATTGAAAAGTTGCTGAGAGATTTTGATACTCGATTGAGATCATCGGGTAAGAGTTTTTTTTTTTAGTACGAAAATTAAATTTATATCGCTCAGTTAATGAATAACAGAGAGAGCTGAATTACTTGAGCGTAACTATAAAAAAAAACTTCACTGATAGTTAAACGTAAAAACTCTCCGTAAAAATAATATTTCATTACTGCAGTAAAATAAAATTTTCTCAACGCAGTTTTCAACTTTCCTGTATGTTGCTGCGTTTCTTTAAATTTTTTCATATCTTCTTTTCAAATGGATTTTCAAGCAGAAGTTTCTTATGCTAAGAATCAGTATCCAAGATGATAATATCCGTAGTAACAACTAGTTTCTGAAATAAGTGATGTATTTTGAGAAATGCTACTCAAATGCAAAACTCTTTATTATCGATGCACTTCTTATTGATTTTGCACGGTTAATTTGGCAGAACTATGCAAAATATTGAATTCTAAAGTACGTAAAATTGGTTCAAGTAATTGCTATATTGAAATAAACTGATTCTGAAATTTATTCGTTACTCGAGTGGGAATAATCCAAAAGATTAATATCTCAATGTGTGTATAAATCCGCGCGCGATTTATATGTACACGATTGCTATTGATTTTATTTAGAAAAGTAAGTTTTGATTAATGTACGTATAAACGATTTAAAAAGTCGAATTTAGCATGTAACTTACAATTCACATCAATTTTAAAATAAAAATATTAAATATATGTTACAATCTTAAAACTATTTATTAGCAGCTTTTTATGTATAATTCTCTTTTTTTTTGTATATTTCGTATCTTATGTATATCCATAATTACCTTCGCATGGTTCTATAACATTCGATTTGAACGAACAATTTTTGCACATAACTAACAGAAGTATATTTCGTATGCGAATCTTAAAATATTGTCAATATTAAACTTAACGTTAATATGTATAAAAATATGTCAAGATATCTCTCTTGATTCCATTTAAATATACCATTAAAACAGAAAAGCTAACTTTTTTTTGAAAACTCTATGTCTGAAGAAGATTTTTACGCTTCTCTTTATTTCACCCTTCTTACAGAGAATAGATTGCGTCTTAAAAATAATCCTGTCCATAACACATTCCGGATTTTCTGAGCATCGCTAAAATATTTTCTGTGAGGTGGACGATGTACACCGATGGATTATACATAGCGACGTCAACTTCGCGATATGAAATGCTCTGTATCTGGCTTGGAGGGTGCTGTATGAACAGGACAGGCGTTCTAGATCAGACCTCGCAGTGCACGAGGAAGAAGCCATCCGTTAAAGTTTATATTCCACACTTTCGACGCTTCCTACGGCACCGGAACTGCGGTGTTCTTGACGATATACGTACGATCGCCATAAGTCACGTACCGTACGAGCACCGAAGTATTTTCCACCCCCGTGTATTTCAGAAACTCACCCGCCCCTTTTTTCCGGATGAAGCGATAGAGATAAAGCGATTGCATAGAAAACCTTGACATTTACACAATTTTTGCTGCAAATCGTCTCGCTATAATTTGAAATTTCCTTTCCTGCACGAGAGGCTAAAATTGCAAAATATCTCTGCTATAATTTTGAAACTTCGAATAATCGATTAAAGTAAAAAAATATATGCGTAATATAATAATTGGGCAAGAGATATTTTATATATAATTAAACAATTTCACTATTAATAATTTAAAAAATTTCTGACGAATTAGAGGAGAGATTTTTTAACGAAATATTGTATGAAAATATTTTTATTATAATTCCGGATTCTATGGATTCGTCTGGTTCATTCAATTGTTCTAGGATTATTAATTATTCTGGATTATTAATTCGTCTGGATTATTAATTATTCAAGTCGTAGGGTAATATCAAGAGCAAACGTATTAGTAATAATTATACATCCTATTAATAGAAATTATATACTTCAATAATAATATACTATCAATAATAATTACATACTTATTATTAATAAATGTTACTAAGTTAACAAATATAATTAAAATTAAATAATCAGATAATTGCAATTATAATCCTACAAGACTTTTTGTTTCTATGCCGTATCACTAATTTTTTAAATGAAAAAAATGTATATATTTGCATTTGTCAATTTTTCATTAGAAACGAAATTTAATTTTTTCGAGCGTTCTAATGAACCCACGGAGGACAATGAAACGTAAGCCTCCACTTTCTCGTCCAATCAAGCAAACGAGCTACGATTATACAATATTTGGTCACGCATTCCCCGAAAGTCACAGATAGAGCCGAGAGAGAATGGAAGCGATTTAATTAAAATTGTTCTTTTACTGCGGAAAACGGAAGAATCGCGCGATCGTGGTTTCTTTTGCCATAACGGAAAAGTGCTGAACAAGGGGGATAGATAGCTCAACGTAGAAGGCAATTAGTGTCTGTTCGATCTCTTTGTGCATTTGACAGTATCCGTTATTCTGAAATGCGCAGATAATTCAAGTATCGACAAAGAAATCTTCCCGATACTCAACCGGACGTTTCGCATAGAGGGATGCGAAATTTTCTTTACTATAATCAATTCGAAAAAGTCGGGCAGGAATAAAATTTCTTATAAGTGCCTCTCGAAATTATTCACACAGGATATTCGAAAATCATTATAGCAGAATTCGCGGGTACTTTGATCGAAAATTACATTTCGAAAAAATCGATTATACGTAATAATAATATAATTTTACAAATTAAAGATTGTCGTATTTGAACGGGATTTAGTAGAAGTAGAATTTAGTAGAATTTGTGACATTGCTTTGTAACATGATGTTCTACAGATCGGTGCGACCCTCGAAGGATTCAGCATGCTTGTTCCTCTAAGCGCAATGTAAGCAACAACGAGTATGCGCTAATGAAGAGAAGGATGATATAATTGTGCATTCGGTCGTGTGGCGAGTGCATAAATCTCTGCATGGAGCAAGCGGTCTGAAAGAGGAGTATCATGAGAGAGCGAGAGAGAGAGAGAGAGAAAGGGAAGGAGAAAGGTTCGGAAGAGCGAGAGGACAGGATAGTTACCGTAAACCTCTTATCTGGAGCAAGGATACCGAGGAACAGACTCCAAATTATCCTGCATATAATGTATATATATTCACGTGTGTATGTATATACATATATGTCCCTCATGTGCAAGGCCTCTCTTATTCTCTCCCTATCTTTCCCGAGAATATTTCCAGTCATTTGATATTTTCATCGCGAAAATCGTCTCACTGTACGTGTCATTTTATCTAATTTTGATGGAATTGCGAGATTTAATAAGGATACTGATTTTGCCATTCAAGTTCCTTTTTATTCCTCTTTGTTCGATATTTAGACACAGAGATCCGTTTCCTTCACGGATCTAATGAATGCAAGTAAATGATGTAGAAAAGATAATGATCCGCAATGAATATCTAACATTGAAAGGTAAAAGTTTCAATTTCGATGTTGTTCAAGATATAAGATAGAGTTTTACAATTAGTAAAAGAGATAATTCATTAATATTAATTTATCAATATATTAATCATAAAATGAATGTATTAAATTTTTTTTCTTAATAAAATAAAATATACTAAAATAGAAAAATGAATAAAATTGTATTAATATCACATCCTAGTAGCTCGATTAGTTGTCCTATTCATATTAAAATCTATATTTTTATTGTGTATGATTTGTTATTCAAGTTACAACTCCATGTCCTTCAAGTATAAAGAACTTTGCATTTTCTCTAGTTTTTTGTATCTATCATCGAGCAGTTTAATGCAGATTTTGCTTCAGCAAAGATAATGACATGTCAATTGATTTTGCGGATTCTTGATTCCACAGATCCTTGCGTTAACGTTTTTATCTGCACGTTACTTAAAAATTCCTGATTTACTATTCATAAATGTACGATCCCTGTGGGCCCGATTTAATGCCGCAAATTTCCCCCCATAAATAACATGCCTCGCATTTATCGCGGTGACAAAATTTCACGGCGGAAATACTGATTTTTGTACCTTTTAGGTGCGCCAGGCGAGTGCGGCATAGTTAAGAGGAATATTTCCTATAACTCTGTGCGCGAGTTAAAAGGAATATTTCTATTCTCAGGGTGCTATTCGTTTGGCGCATGAGTTATGTGTCGTTTCGCGTTTCTCTCCAGACCTTTCGTTTTATCTGTTTTTGGGTGTTTTATACTGGGTGTTTCGACCGCAACCGCGCTTTCTCTTCATTATAGAGATTAAACGAGACTCTAAGACTCTAAAGAAGGATCGCGTTTTTATCCAGTACGTCTTTATTATCTTTTAAATGGAATATTATTGAGATTAACGGCACGTTAATTCTATGGAAACGGGATTATATACCGAATGCGCGAAATGTATTGCAATCGATCAGATTTAACTTTTTATGCTTTCCCAAGAAACCTGCCATCTTCTCCAACGCAATTCCCTTTAATTGTTTCCGCGGTAACTCTCGTTGAAACGAAGCGCGGTTACGACGGGGAGCGTTGTACGCGTAAGTATGTAATACATTTACACACGTATCACGTTCCAGCCCCGACGGTGGCAGTAATGCTCGCGTTGCCAATTTACATGTCCCGTCTTGGTTGCCTGTGAGCGCACTTCGCCTACTTACGTACGTGATTCCACACCCGTGCACTGTAAAGACTTACCTTCGTCACTTATATGAGCAAAGTGTCAAAGAAGCTTCGCGCTACCTCGTCACAAGTCAACTAGGGATCAAGATGTCTGAGCTATCATGAAAATGATCAAAGTCGCGAGAACCAAATTTTCTCCCACGAAAATTACCACCGCTAGTAAACGAGTTCCTTTTCCGTATATACTTTTTATCCGGTTAATTAATTATGTGTTAAATATCTCTCCCCGACATTTTCAATTTTCTGCGGAATTTTCGTTAAGATCGTAAGGAAATAGTAAACAGAATATTCCGTGAATCTTACTAAAGATTCGTAAATTAATTAAGTGTCAAAAAAAAAACTGCAGACTGTCTAATAGAAGATAATGACGTTGACGTCTTGCAAGAATTCAGTATGAGAAAATTCACTTTTGATAGATAGACTTAATGTATAATTATGTAATGATTGAATGTATGAAATTTCTCCATAATTAATTACAATTCATAATATATTCATAATATGATTAAACAATTTAACAAACTCTAAATCGGATTCTTTCTCTTCCTTTTCTATTTAGGCGAACAACTTATTATAATATATGTATCGCCATTTTATTGATTTTTATTAATAATTTCATTGAATATTGACTTTTTAATTCTTAACGTAATTTTGCAAATTAATATTACAAATCCGCGTTGATTTTTATTTATTTCATAGATCACCGATTTTCTCGAATTTTTCTTTCCTTGATTATACTCATTTCTTTCACGGATTTTTAGTTCTTCCAGTAATTCATGTCGACGATTAAATTTCGAAATTTCACAAATTTTCCTATTAGTTTTCCTGTTACGATTAGTTTTCCTATTACTGTTAGTTTTCCTATTAGTGATTCACCGGATGCTTTGTTTCGTAAAACATTGTCTCGGCGAATTACCGGACGTGCAAAACCTCAAGGAAAACCGAGAAGAAATATTACGGAGGTCATTGGACGGGGCGAAGTTTCGGTCTCTTCCGATGGTCGCTAGCCTTAACTAATCTTAACTTCAGAGGGAATTTCGTGACCAATCCCATAGGAACTGTCGAACCTGAGTCCGTCGTGCGCCGACACGGGAATCGTTTCAAACCGACACAGGACTTCTGGCTCAATCAGATAATCTAACTACTCGGCAATACAATAATCCGCAAAGTGATAAAGTGAATAAAGTGAATCAATCACAAGCTCGTCTTGATCGAGATTCGCTAGTTACGATCAAAACTTGCGAAGATTCGAATCTCTCGGAAAAAGTTATTATTTTTGATAACATTATTACGTGGTTAGTCCTAGCTTGGATGAGAATTACAGAATACCACGTACAGCGTATATATTAGTCAATCAAATAATATATAACTTAGCTGGTAAGAGAGAAATATTTTCCGGCCCTCGTATGAAATTGGGATTATATAAAAAATTATGGATCTTTCTCTTTATACGTCCATAAACAACACGATCAAATAAGTGGGCTTTATACATCACTTACTTCCATAAATTTCCCTTACGTTCCTCCAAACGAGAAAAGCTGCTTATACCATTGCTCCAGCCAATGGGTTATATTTGCCTACATTTTGCGCCCGCCATGACGTATCGACGTCATTTATCTACTTTCTATTTTAGCATCGCGATTCTCATCGTGAAATAATTTTCATGTTATATTATCGAACAGCAGCGTCGATTGTATGTACGACGCGAAATTCGCAAAATCCACCGCCAACGGTGGCTGAACCGACGAATGATCGATCGCGAAAACGCAAATGACATCGATGGACGATGTAATAAATTACATATCGCGAAACGAGCCGTCTGTATTACATATTTCGCAAATTGAACGGCAGCGTAACGAAATTTTTAGCGAATTAAGCGCATCACCGTAGCGTGGAGCCACTCATTTTAATAATCGGCGGCGGAAAATAGCGTTTAAATGCGCATTTTATTTGAAATCTCAAAAAGGGATAGGGCAGATTTCCGGGTCAAAGGATATTCACATAAGCCGTAGGTGAAAACACGAGTCGAACGGAACGGCAGTGTAACATTCGTTTTATACCAGTAATTAACGTTTTATTACCTACATTCATACGCGCGATACTTTAATGTGAGCGCATTTAACACGCGAGATGCTCGAGTAATACTCGAATAACACACGCTTGTTGCACACGCCGCGGCCCGTAATAAAATTTATATCGTTCGGACGTTTCTCTAGCGTTTTTTTTTAAATAGAAATTATTTCTCTGTACATAAAACGCGCGATTCACAGAATCGCACGCGCTCATATGACGCGAATAAATAATAGGTACTGACAAAAAAAGAGCAGCAGTTATATATGCAATTGACATACACGAAAATAATATCAATAGAAATTAAATTTAAGAATTCTGTTATCCTGATGTATCTGCAAATAACGTGGATAAAAAGAGAATTTACATTTCTTATCCATATACTTTATGACGATGTATAAAGTACTTTTTGTTTTTGAATAAATATATTTTAATTTTTAATAAATTAACATGCCATTAAAATCCCTCTTCAGTTTTTAACAAGAAAAGAGCGACTTCAATTTTTTCTCCGAAGAATTAATGGCAAAGATAAAATATGCTGCAGTAGAACAACCTGTAATTATTTGTTATTATACGTCGCACGCGAAGAAAGAAGAAGCAAATATATAAGACGATTTATTATCTCCGGTCTACAAGTTCAAGCTACACAACTTCGCGTTGCATAATAATATTTAATCATATTTAATCATGCTCGCGCGGCGATCGCGCGACAATCTTCAATATAACGATCGTTGCGTGTATCGTCATGCGGAATTGTTTGCGTTCAATCAAGCCGCGGCTTGTCGTTCTCCGCATTTTCATTTTCCTACCAAGCCGGGGATGACTCAAACGGGCTTTTAACGAAGACATTATTACCGCGTGCCTTCGAGACTGATTACTCTTCATCAATAGGAGGGCTCCAACGGCGCTTGCCAAAGACTATAAAAGACAAGCCGGTTGCGATCGATCGCCAGTGTACACCGCGGCTTTTTATTGTCACGGTGTCTGCGAGCAAACGTGCACAGTTCGCATAGGGCAAAAACGTTGCGCCAGCTTGTCGCATCTGGCCTGCAGCAGCATTGTGGCAGCGGTAGCGACGTGTGCGGAGGCGACGCTTAAAGGGTGAGTTTCTTAGTTTTGCGAACGGCATTGCGCTGCGCCCTTAACGCTCCCCGTTATTGGACACAGGACACACAATATGGAATTGATGACTTTGTCAGCAGGCACGCATACACACATAGAAGCGCGTGCACGTACATACACGCAATAGGAATATTATTTCGCGAATATTTGTGATTTTCCAATTTTTCTCTCGCAACTGTTTATTATACCTGACTTGCATTTTAATGGAGCTGCGCGCATTGAAACGGTGAGTTCTCAATCCAGCAATATTATTCCATGAGTGATTCGTACCTTCTCGCCGGGTCTCGTCCTGTTGTACGCAATTTATATTATAATGGAGCGATATTGAAACGGCGAGATATTTAATTCGGGAATATTATTCTGCGATGTCTGACGCTCTTTAATCCTCGGGCGAGAGGAAATTTAGATTATAATTCTGATGATGGATCTTTATTCAAATGTAAAACTCTACGTCCGTATTTTACATTAAAGTTTGAATTATCATGGGGCAAAATATTTAACGCACGAATTGATAAATATAACGAAATTAACGTACAACAAATGTAAGCACAAAATGGATTTAGATAAACATATCCGTAAACCACAATCCATAAACTATATTAACACGTATATAAATAGATAATAAACACATTTAATAAAAATTAATTTTTGTAAATATAACTATATTTACAAAAATATTTATGTTATGTATGTGAGCAAACAAAGATATGCTGATTGTAATGCAATGAATATTTTTTTCTAAATATGGAGATTAATAACGTCCCGTACAACAAATCTTTCCATCGAAATTGATAAAAAAAAGGGGATGATAAAAATTGGAAAACGTATCGTCGATTCTGGTATATAACGGAGGGAGTGAGGCAATGAATGGGTGAACGAGCGTTATAGGAAAGCTCGGAAACGGCTTTAACGAGGTCCGGGAGGGCGGCGCGACAAGGACACGTAAGAGTGCGAGGCACCGTGCGCAAAAACTTCCAATATGTACGCGTATAACAGTACGAAACTGTTCATGTAACAGCTACCGAGCGTTACCGGGTAAAATCATGGTTCGGCCAAGACCGGGAAGAGTATGCGGGAAAACCGTTTGATGTAGTTTCCAACAAAACTCCGATGAGGCGGACTGTCCCAGGGAAAACACAAGTGCCCCGTGGCTATCCTAATTAGCGCGACCACCGACGGCATTTAATTAACCTTACGTAGTTCACAAATTTCTTAACAGCACAGGTGTGATTTCTCTCAATTTTATTATATTGAAATTTGTCCCGATGGAAAACTCGTTTATTTATTTGCAATTCGTTAATATTAAGTAAGTATAAGCGTCTTGCAATAGTGCACGTGAATTATAATAAATGCCTAAGATTATCCGCTATTCATCATTTAATGATAATGTTTACATGGTTTATGGTGGAAAAATCCGATCGAATCTCATTAATTATGCGCATGATTTATTAGTTGACTATCAGGAAATAAAGATGTTCATAACCGGTAAGATCTGAATTTATTGTTCATCTGATAATAGATATTTATGGAAAACCCGTTATGAATTCAAGATGATCATTAGTACTTATCAGACTTAATTTCGATTTGATTATTGCGATTTCCATTGCGTCTATGCGAATAACTATTACGTTGCGCAAACAACACGTAGTGCATTTACGATGCTTCCTGCTATTGAAGCGGAAATAACCGAGTGAAAAAAAAAATAGTCTCCTTATACGCGGCGATATAAACGACGCGGGACAATTTTTAATAAATTCGATGCTCCAATTATTGTGTGCATGTGACAAACTGCCGAATTGCGAAACTTCATATTTTTCACGAGAATTATTTCGGCGATGCAATTCTCGAAATTTTACCTTTGTATAATTGAACAATCAGAATACGTAATTCACATGCGCTACATCGATGGCAAATTTAGATTTCAATAGAATTCCTATTTAAAATGTAAAATTTAGTTCTCTTATTTATTATATGATTCCACGTTGTAATCGTGAAAACTATGCGGGTACATTGTTGAATAGTGAAATAATTATATTGGATTACTCTGAGGTAATTGCCTTTCCTTTTTACAGTACATTTCCTGATGAACTCGAAGTCGGTTTCTTTTTAACGAAAATTCTCTTTCGTTTATACTCTCTTGCTTCAAACTTTAGTTATAGTCGTTTATTGCTGCTGCAATCTGTTATTTGTAATACACAACTTATTTCTTAAAATAAGTGAAGTAAAACATGTTCACATTGATATATTAATTAATTATCAAGATATTTAATATAAGAAAAAATATATAAAAATGTAAATTATCGTTATCAAATAAAAATTCATTCCAAATTTGCTAATGAGTAGTTCATAGAAAAAGTAGCGCCGTAGCTGAGCACTGAGTTAAAAAACGGAATACTTAAATATCTGAACTGTTAATATCTCTTTGCATTTGAAACTAACAAAAAATTATACGGAATATAATTTCTGCATCTAATGAATAAGTATAACGTACATAAGTATTATATATATGTACGCATTTTTTCTATTAAAGATAATTATTTTTAATATTATTAAAGTTATTAAAGTTTTTTTAACGGAATTATATATTTTTCTATTCTTTGTGCTTCGTCTTGATATTCAAGACATCGTGGCACAACTATATAATATCATCTTGAATAAGTTTGAACTTTGAACTTTTGAATTCAGAAGTTTATAATCGAGCGAAGAAGTATAAAATCGTTTTATTAAATCTAATACGTTAGGAAGAAATACTTAGTAAGCATCTAAACAGCGTTCCTTCACATTTTTTCATATTTTTCAAATCCAGAGGTATTTAAATATGCTCTCTCTTTCTTCTTTTGGTGACTGCGTGGTGCAGCCTTGTTTCCACGCTGACAATATTACACCTGTAAATCCTGTGCGCGACTTTTCAGACATTATATACGTTCCGACGCGCGTCGCTCTATGCGCACGAAAAAACGTATTTAGCCGGTAATGAGCGGCTAGAAGTTTTTGTTATAATTAGGTTGCTACCTCGCTTCCGGTATCCCGGCATGCAAGCTGAGCTCTCGCGAACTGAGATTTCTTTATCAAGCTTCTCTCTCTCTCTCTCTCTCTCATTTGCGGCGCTCTAAAAAAATGTATTACGCGCGTACACCGTGCACATTGTACAGGGGAATAAAGATGCACAAGGCGCACGCTGGATGATGCATATGCACGAGCGCGTTTTGCAGAGAGCGAGAGAGAGAGAGAGAGAGAGAGAGAGAGAGAGAGGGAGGGAGGGAGGAAAAGAGAGAATAGTTGATTAGCCTTTTTTTGACACGCGTCCTGGAAATGTTGCCTTTATTAACCAAGATGAAGAGAAAGCTCCGGCACTACGGTTCTTCCTTTGTCATAGCGACAACAAATTTAGCTTTTTGCTGCGTTGAGAATCCTCCCAGATCCTATTTATCATTTATTCATTCATCTATTTTTGTACGTTTACTTATTCTCGAGATAGACTTACGTCAAGAATTAATGCGCGACTTCCGGAGCGACTGGTGCTGCATTATTTAAAGAAATTACAGATAAGCGCGGAGGGAAATCTTGTTTTCGGACTTTCGGCAACGTGAGCTCCGAGAAATTTACCGAGAGATACTACTGTCGCGGAATGCTACTGTTCCACAGGTCCATTCCGTGAGGGTAGGTAGGTATAGATTGCGCCCTGTGTATGCTTAAGGAAACTTCTCGTTTCCTCCCTTTTCACCCTCCTACGCTTCCCGGATAAACAAACTTATCTGCCTGATCTGCTCAAGAGTGAAAGAACGTTCTCTCTATCGGCGTTGGTTCTCTCCGCACGGCTTCGAGAGACACCGGGTATCGATCGATTCGGTAAATGCAGGACAAATGCGGGTTTATGCAGACGCATATCAGATCGGCGCGCTTAATGCACATCATAAACATTTTCCTTTCGGCTGTGCGCCGCTCGCGCGCTTGTCGCGTAAATAAAATCTGACAAGGGCGTTAGTCGCAGGGACATCGGTATCTCCTCGTATTCATGAGCCATAAAACTACACCTGGTCTGGGCTATAAAAGCTATAAATTGCGATCTAAATTTACGAATAAGACTGTGACTTGATAGACTTTTCTTATTACTAAGGGCACTATGCTGAGACGCCTTTGTATTGTGCACAGTGTTCTAAAATTATAAATATTAGTTACAGATTATTCAGTAATCTAAAGTTTATTTGTTCCCTTATTTCGCGCTTTAATCTTTCGAATTAGTCTGCAATTTGGAATTAACTAGGATTAATTTTAATCGTTTTTTAGAGCTTTTGCATTATTATCGTCTGTAGTAACTTTTATAAGAAGTCTATATATAATGGTCATGTCCTATGTGTTGACCGTCTCGAGGTAGATAAAATAGCATAAAACGAACGAAGTCGCCGACGTCACTTTTATATTTTCATCCATCATAAAACAGTAGATGCTTTTCCGATTCGATTTCGTAGTTCAAGTCCTCGACGGAGATAAAATGTGTAAAAACATTGCACTATTTTATCAGCGATCGGAAAGTTATTTTATTCGTTTTCTATATTTTCATAAATTATTAGTGAGAATTATTTTAATTTTTTTTAAGCTATTTTAAATTTCTCGAGGAAGAGTCACAATAAATTTTCAATATTTTAATATTGATTTTGTATCACGAAATATTAATGTTATACTTTGAACTTTTAACAAATTTAAAAATACAAAGATATTTCTCGTCATTATTTATATTAGTTACTGATCGAGATACGTCTAAAGTATCTTCATTTCAATTCGCACATCTCTGTTTTATTACAAAATTTCTCCTCTCTTCTTCTGTCCCTTGTATTTTCAAATGAAGAAAAACGGACAAATGTTTCCCGTCCTATTATACTGTTCCATAAATTTTCTAGTTTTCCTAAATAAATAAATTTTCGAATGAGCAGCGATGTATGAGGGTCGGAAAATTTTATAAAAAAATATGAGAGATATCAGCGGATTAATACAAAAAATACACACTTGACATGTAACAACGATCCGCACTTAACCGCATACTCCGTAAGAATAAATTACCCCCCAAAATAATCGGTGGTACCGCAAACGGGCGCGGGGATCGTTTGAAGGTATCGCGTTTGCGACATTAATAATTTAGCGGCGCATCGCTGTGCATTACTCGTGGGACTCGCCGGCTAATATCCGGCGCGCTACATCACCGCGCTGCGAGCGATATCGCGGAATCAGCGCACGAATTTTCGGTCATCGCTTTATCTGCCGTGCAGATCTCGTCTCGCGCGGCTCGCGGCGCGCGTGCCCCTTTCCGAATAATCGAGCTTCCTCTTTGTGCGAGCTTCCGCCGCGCGCGAGTTCCGCCGCTGCTCCGGACTCCCGGCTCCCCCCCGGAATCCCCCCGACCAAGAGCTTGCGCCAGTTAGCACGCAGAGAGCCGCGCGCCGCTGTACGGAACACTCCGGGACGGGTTCCCAACGCGGTATAGCGCGCCGCTGGCCGCAGTACCGTCGTATGCTTTGCGCAAGAACCATCCGCTCGTTCCTCATCGGCTCATGACACTCGGGGCTCACCTGCTTACGTCGCACTGTCGTAAAGTCCGACATCCTTCCCTACGACTCGCGATCGATCTCGCGCCCCCGCGCCCCCGCGCCGAGTCCTGGACCAGTCGACGTCGGTCCTCCGCCGTTCGATCAAGATCCCGCGTCGGATCGGTCGGGCTCGAGCGTGAATGGTGAAAAACGACTGATCAGATCCCCCCCCCCTCCCCATTGATCGCCGGTGAATGATGTGATCGCGTGGTTCCCGAGGGTGATCCCCGCGGTTCGGCGACAATTGAGAGGGGTCGCTCGAAACATGCCCCTCGATGATCCTTCAAAGGATGGGACACAAACGGGACGACGCTCGGTAGAGACCGGAGAGCTTTCAAAGTTGCAGACTTCGTTTCTGGCCGATATCGTCCTCGAATACGTAGGCGGCTCTTAAAAACGCGGCGATTGAGAATCGATACTGCGCGCTGCGGCAGAATTATGTGACGATCGTGTCCGGTGCTTCGCCCCCTCCCCTCCCCCAGCTCCCTTGGAATTTTGAGAATCCCTCGACAAGTACGAGTCTCTTCTTACGCGAAGAATCTTGAAGAGACTGAACGGCTCGGGCTGTTTCCGTGTTAATTATGCGAGTTTCCGCGCGCGTTAATTATCGAGGATTGTCAATGCGCGAGCGGATTTGCTCTTAATCCGTTGATTTTTTAATTCGTCTATAGCTGTTCTCAATTTAGCTTCTCTCAGCGTTCGATGCTTTTGTTCAAATTAATAGTGCAAAATTTAAGAGACACTTAAACGAACGTGAATTTGCCCCCTTAGACATTTAAATTACATTTGTATCCGCGATCACATTTCGATAATTGGTTCGATTCATTATCTCGTTAACCGATATATCAAGTTTATTTTCGCGTTAATTGTACGACCTTTCGAATTGTTAAGCGACATTTATTATTGAATTTATTTTCTCATTAATTATTCAAATATCCCGTTGTTATATACATAGACGATTTCATTCTCCAATTATTTCTATAACTATTAGTTATTGGTTTTATTTTCAAATTATTAACTTTTAGAAATCTTAGCACTCGCCTGTGGGGACAACGATCGCGACTTTAGGGTCTCAAAAAAACTGAGAAATACAACCGACAATACACACGGAAGAGAGGACAGAAAGTTCAGCGATCACATAACTTTACTTCGTCGAATGTGTTTCTGCGAAGACAATCCCGTGAGTGCGAGGTACACGGTGGGACTCGAATGTGATTTATTTTTCGTCGCAAAGGTAAAAAGATCGACGGAAGGAACTATGTTGCGACGTGTCGCCTGGTGCTTCATTTGATACAAAATGTCAACAGCGATGGCAACGATATAGCCGAACAGGTCTGGATAGACAACGTTATATAACGGGCAGTATTAATCAACGCGATCGAGCGACAGCTGCATATAAATAATAAACAATACAAACTGTGATATATAAAGCTGAGATAGGTGGTCCCGCTGAATTAACCGCCGCCATCAGCTGTTAAATTAACTGTGGACAAGGATTTGATCCCCCCGGCGTATGTTTGTGTGTCTGTGTGGGTGTGCGGTTCGCTTTATACGCGGGTGATACGTTTGCAATGAGATCGGACGAGTCAACGGGATTAAGCATCGCTAATTATCTTAAAGCCGCCGTATAATTGCCGCTAATTAATCAGCGCGAGTCTTCAACGCTCCTCCTCGCCTCTGTCGGATTCAAGCCAACTTTCACGCTCTCCACCGTCGCGAGGTGAGTCGAGCTACGCAAATATTCTTCGGCGACGATAACGATAGCTGTTTATACACATTTTCCACTTACCTGTATCTTACATAAGCGGCTCTTTAATTGCGCAAGACACTCGGCAAACATATTCAAAATCATTTTCGCCGAGCTTGCAAACTAATAAACCGCTCGCGCGAAGACGAATTGCCCCTGTTGATTGTAATCGAGGGTATGACAGCACCGTGTAATCCGATTTTCATAATTTGCAACCGATCGCCTTCCGACGGCAATCTGAAACGATAAAGGGAAAAAAATGACAAAGACCCGAATGCAACGGTGTAAATTTTTATATTAACCATCTTAAACTATGGACGTGTTATATTACACTCTAGTGGATTATTTTCAGATATGAAAAATGAGAAATAAACAATTAATCGCTCTTCACTTTGTATATATTTTTCTTGTATTTTTGGTATATTCATTGTATTTCGGATCAAGTTTTATAGTTTTTTTAGAAAAAAATATAATTAAATAAGAATTTTACATCAACGATATAAAAATTACAAAATAAATGACAGGAATCCCAGTAATCTCGTTCACAGTTAACGATTAAATCCATGAATACCGATACTATTTCCGCATAATCGATTTTGAGACTTCTGCTTCTCTATAGTCTTTTGACTTTGCCCGAGCGTGCTCGAAAGAATTGCAGCGTTTCTTCGGGTTAGCTGCGACAGTAACGCGCATCTGCCGCCGCATATCTCGCGGCTCGACCTCGCCGATTCTTTACATCCGCATTTACGTTTACGAGAAGGCACGAAGATAAGTTGGAGTCGTTGCGGCAAGTTTCCGCGGTGGGCGCATTCGCGCGAAATTTACCGTTGCATTGTGCGTCTCTTATCGGCCGTAACAGTTTCGGACTCTGGCCTGTCCCTGGTCAATGAAGCGCGGACTCCGAGAAACTTTGCCTTTCAGGCAATTTCTCATTTGCGATTATTCACCGCGCGTCTAAAGCGCGAATTCATACCAGCTTTACATTTGGCAAAATGAAGAGAAAGAAAGAAAGGGACGTTTTACTAAAAATAAAAATATAATAAAATATTAATAACAGTAGCGCCATGTTATTAATAACTTAAATATATTTTTATTCTAGTTATTTTCTCTCTCTTTCTTCTTCTTTGGAATAAACTACAAAGCAGCTTTTTTAAAATTCACGATTATTAAAAGATAAAAGATAAAATTCACGATCATAAAAAGATAAAAATCATGAAAATATATTTAATTAGAAATATTAAAAGATATATGCGCGCGTATCAACGAGAGAGAGATTAAATCCCGCATATAATTCTTGCAATGACCTCTCGCGTATTCACCTTTTCCATCGTGCCGGATGGATGAAACATCATTGATCGTAATGCCTCAATTTTTACTTCGGTCATTTCAATATTACGAATATACGTCTAAAATATTTTAAAATATTTTTTCATACATTCGCAATTTTCACCCTTCACGAGGCGAAGCTCCGAGAAATAATATTTTCAAGAATCTCTGGAAAGCCTTTGAAATCCTCAAAATACCACGCGACTCGGAAAAGCAGGAACACATTTTCATCCCGCGATACGGCATAAAAACTGCCGATTCAGCAGGCTGGTGTTTTATTTGCCCGTTGTTCTCAGGAAAATGCGATATCGTCGCAGTGGAAAAGTTTAAACGGGGCAGAATGCAATTTGTTTACCTATACGCGATGGAATAGAGGAAAATATTTCTGGTTTAGTAGCCACGTTTATCTGCCACTCTGCCCCCTGTTTGCGTACTCCGTTTGCATAAAGATCGAGTGTTTAAATTAATAAATCCATTATTCGCATCTACATGTCACAGAAGGGCACCTCTTGATTTCAAAGCGTACAAATATTCTTTCTCCATTTGTAAATGGGAAACTTAATTATTTAAACGTCATTTGCGAATTGTTATTAAGAGAGATAATTTTATAATTTATACTGCGGTACATTACATACATATATATATATATATATATATATATATATAATTAATTAACTTTGATATGGGATGTTGCATTGAAATAATTTTATTATGATCTATTACTAATATTATCATGCAATATTTAATAACAATAAAATAAATCAGTTTACTTATAAAGAGATATCTTAATAATTTCGAGATTTCTTGTCAATATATAACGTATTGTAAAATATCAGAATTCATTTATTTATTGTATGTATAAATACGGTAATGTAAATTTCCAGAATACTTCATTAAGTATCTCGAATTTTAATATACCAGCTATCTCGATGAAATGATTAATATATGAAAATGCGCTAGGGGTTGCGTCGCCGGAATATAATAAATTAATGTTTACTAAGCATTCGTTGCTAGGAAATGACGTCAATTTACAACAAGGAATTTTGCAAGCTCATGCAAAATTTTCAATTACATTCGCTTAAGCACCGTTATCCCGATTGTTATTTCGTTGTCATAAACGTATTCGTACACGTATTCGCGCGTTGGCTGTTTTTGCATACACAGAGAATTTCACGTGGATTATTACGTTTATTTATTCGGTGAAGCTAGCCGGGTAACTTGCTGCAAAGTAATATTTATTTTGTATTACATGCAATGCGGTTTCCAACAATTTTTTGTTTTTTTTTATGTATATAAATCTACTGTACATGAAAGATCTAAACACAGGAAAAACGTACATTATAATTACTCAATTATAATAAAGTAAAATGGACATTGAAATTCTAAAATGTTAGGAATCCAAAAATATATCATAAATTCAAAAAGTAATTATATTGTCTACTTTATTGTGTTTGCTATGCGAGATTGTTTAAAATCATTACGTGACGTTATGTTTCATTAAACTTGTTAACGTTTAAAAATATTTATCAACGACTAAAGTAGATACATACAAGTAGTAGAAAAATGACAACCGTTATCGTGTCGTACGTAATAATTAAGTACGACATTTGCACCACAAAATTTCTCTCCAGAGGGAAATTTTTTTCGATCATTTTACACATGTATATCTAATAAGAGTACGAGTTAATAAGATATGAATGTTTGAGAATTTGAGCTAAATATTCCAATTAACTTCGTATAAGAAAGATATACATGTAAAACTGCCTTCGCGGAGAGTTGTCGATTACTTTTTCGCGAACTGAGTTATTTCACGAGTAGTTCATCACCGAAAGCAACTTGCATTTCAGCCGTGCAAACTGGAGTTTGCCTCCCGCTTTCCTCGTCGCGATATTGCGCGCTCGTCGGCTCGCGAAGCCTCGTTTTGCCGTGTGATATCCGGAATTTATTTTCGTGCCCTCTCATTCTGCCAAAATGAGGCACGCCGCGGAAATTAAACTCGAGAATAATGAGTTAATTTGAGCTCGCGATTAGTTAACTCCGCTCTTACCCGATGTGGACGCCCGACTAGTTTCGCGCGCGGAATTGCATCGAATTTTTCAACTGTAGTAAACGCCTGTGGCAGAAACGTAATGGCGCGATATAACGATACAGATTATAATTATTCTTCTTCTCGAACTTCCTTTCAACTATACTAATCTCATTCTGCTGCAAATAATTTATTCACTCGCACATATTGACGTCTTGAAAGCACAGAAAATAAAATATCTTATGTGCATAAATCTTTTTTCGCGAAAAATCAAACGATAAATACGAAATTGTTATTAACATGAAAAAGGAAAAATGATTGAGACTGATTTCCTTTCAAATTAGATTTGGTATAATATAATTCTGAAGAAATGTACGATGCAAATTGAATTTAAACAAGAATTTTAAAATGTAGCGTTATATCCGAGTCAAGTAGCATTGGTAATGTTTAATTCAAGAATTAAACATTGAGCTTCTGATTATATTATATCGACGTTTTGCAAGAATTTTAGGAAGTTAATACTAAGGCGAGGAAGTTGCCAAGCTGAACCCAAGCCCCCTCACGAGTAGAATATTTTGGCGCTACCTTCATTATTCTACGCCTGCTTACGTCAGTTACAAGAATGCGGATCTTTGTTGAGGAAGCCGCGTGATTCGCGAAACTTGTCGACAAAGTACATTCCGAAAATTCCACCTTGTGAAATTTCGTTTCGCGTGGACCTCCTTTCGTGCTTGCTGCGATCAGAAGGAGTTGGAGAGGGATCGGAGGGGTTGAGAGCAACCACCGTTACGGTGCACGCAAGGAGTTAATTAGGTCCTGAAGTAATCCTTTGTTCCATTTTAGTTAATGGGACTACGACTGTAACGGAGCCTGATAAACAAAGGCGTGCATTATATTAATGCGAAACTAATCGCGAAATATCGTGCTCTCGCTGAGATGAAATCGGTATTGTCGACCGTGTTACTCTTGTCGTAATTATTATTATATGTAGTGGTCTAAAATGCGATTCTCATGATAACTCATTAACGAATGAATTCTCGCAAACAGTTAAAATATAGAATGCACTGTATAAAAAATATTTTGGGAAATATATATTTATAGTTGTAATTATAATCATATATATATATTATTAATTAAAAAATTCACTCGCACATATTGACGTCTTGAAAGCACAGAAAATAAAATATCTTATGTGTATAAATCTTTTTTCGCGAAAAATCAAACGATAAATTCGAAATTGCTATTAACATGAAAAAGGAAAAATGATTGAGACAATTTCCTTTCAAATTAGATTGGTATAATATAATTCTGAAGAAATGTATTATTATCTTTCTTGTAATTACCGATATTAAATATTTTGTAAAAATATCCTAAATTGAACAAAAATAAATCTGAATTATCCAAGCAACAAAAGTGGGGTTATTCATACTTTGCAATCAATAATTTGAAAACATTTATCTTTATTACGAAATATATTTGATATTTATAATAAAGAATTGAAATTTTTCAAAAGAAAAAATTCAATTTTCTCGAATTTTTCTATAAATTTATTCATAAAAATATTTCTTGATAAATTAAAAGAAATATTCTAAGGAGATTGAACTCATTGAGACTTATAAATCTATCGGGCATTTTAAGATTGTATTAAACGTTTGTAGAATCTAAAAATCTCAAAATCTAATAAAGTTGAAGAATTAATTTCAAACTTTTGGGAGTTAAAAAACATGAAAGATTAATTAAGAGAATCGCGAGGGAACTATTAAAAGAACATAGGCGGTAAAAGTTTGCCACCAAACAAGGCTCTCAACGATTTGCACTTTTGAATAAAATTTTATACAAAAAGACCATTTTATAGTAAAAAAATATTTCTTGACAGTCATAAAAATATTTTTAATAATATGAGATGCACGTGTGCATATCTCATATCGAATTGCAGGTAAACATGAACGAAACGAGTTACGTAAATTTCGATGAAGCTATAACATTTGTTATGGAAGATCGCAATTTTCTTGTTGAAAAATATGATAACTGCTACAAACTTATACATATAATCGCCCGTTGAATATTCTACAGGAAACGCCTTGAAAAAGCATTTAATATCCCATTTGCGACTCCATTATTAGCTTGGCCTTCGAGAAAATGATCCGTTCGTTATATACGCGGTGCAGATTATTGCGAATCTTGTGTCATACTTGCAGCATTCAACGCGATACTTCCGCGGTGCTCGTAAAAAAACCGGGAAGCGATTTTTTGCCCAGCTCGCGGTAGCGATCTATACTCGTTAATCACCCTCTTCCTCGCGAGTCAAACAATTCGCGTAACGGGGAAGGCCGATAATTAAAGCTGCGGTAGATAAATGTTAAGAGACCGTAAGAGCACTCACGATTCTTGAAATGTGGCTCTTCAGTTGGCCGTGTACACGCGCCTTTAATTAAAGCTATCCGCTTCGTTTCGTTAGAGCCGATAAATAATTGTTTGCGAAAGTAGTCGACGGCCGCGTGTTTCACTTACTTGCCTCCCTTTTAATTTGCGCTGTTCCATTACTCCTAATTCGTCCGTGTGCAACATCGAATTCGTCGACGACGGATATATATCGCGGGAGGATGGGGACAGATGGGGTGCGCGCGCGCGCGGAGCCAGAGGGAAAGAAAATGAAAGAACTAATTCTACTTTTAATTTCTTGAGATTTCAACTCCGCCGAGGGGCGGCGAGACCGCGGAATCGATAGCACACTGCCATTTTTGCTTCGTATCGGGTTGGCCGTAATTAAAAGAGATTTCTGGCTTCACCCGCGATGTTTTTCTGAAATAAAATCGCAGCTGGTCCCGTACACCGGGCACATTTGTCCGTCTAACTTGTTCTTACGTGCAGGCGGCTCCGCAAGAAGTGCGCTTTCCCATTTATAACGGATTTAAACTTAGCAAATACTTTCTGATTTATGCCCATTTTAATCTTTACGCGCAAGCTTACAGTTTAATTGAAATTTAATACAAACTTTCCGAAAAATTTATATCCGAGCATAATCTCCATGAGAAGTTTATGCAATTTATGCAATTTCAAGAGAACCGTCTACAAAAGAAAGAAGTTCATATCGAATTTAGTAATAAATAAATAATTGTAAATAGATTTTACAAGGCGTAAAAATAATGTATTGGTAACTAATTAAAATCATAAGTAAGGAAGTTATGTTTTCGTAAAAAAATAATTTCTCTGTATAAACAGAATTCAGACGAAGTATTCTTTTTACATGACGATCTGTCGAATGATACGATAACAGAATAACGAGTTAACAGTTAATCAAAGGAATTCGATACGCTCGGGCATGTCCAATGAACAAATAAACACGGTGTAGAGCAATATTCCAGCCTGCCGCCTCCTCGGAGATTTAAGATTATACCGTGCAATACGTCTGCGGGAGCGTTTCTCCCTCCCGCGCCTTCCTAAAGTTAAAATACGAGAAATCCTAGTGTTCTAGTATTTCTAGCGTGTACTAGTTGTTGCAAGTAATCTCGAGATTTGCATGAATCCTATGCTTTTGCGGCGTCGACACGTGTTACGGATATGCGACAAGAGCGCAAAGGATATTACATCCGCGCGAAACGCAGCGGGAATAGTTTCCGCAGCAGTTTGCGCAAGCGAATTGTTCTTACGCTTATCTTTCCGCTGGTTCGCCGCCGAGAAATATCGCGTGTGACATTACGCTACGTGCATTAATTATATGAACTATGTATAGTGGATATGATAACATGTTTTATGCAATCTCATTCCTGATTTCCCCGGTATAAATTTCATTTTCTCCCCAATGCCTCGTCGCAATTCGGAGGATAATGCACATCTCTCAATGCATACTCCCCGCCCCCATCCCGCAGTTTATTCCCCCAAATTAGCCGATTTCGCAAATCTACTGGGACGCTAGGTATCGTTCGTCGCCAGCTCGTAGCTTTCAGTATCTTCATATCTTGACGCTTGAGTCAAATTCCCCGGAGAGTCGACCGTTCATACATCCAAATGAACAAACAGACACAAATCCAAATCGATATGTCCCAGGCCTTTCGTTCGCGCTGCAAACTCTCCGCGCGTCTCACTACACGTGTTTTCCTGTTTGCGTTTACGTAAGATCTTACGCCCGCGCGCGAAATGCCGTCTGAGACTTAATTAGAAGCATTAATATGGATAAACCGAAAACCCTTTCATCGAAATCCCCTCCCCCCTCCCGGTCCATCCTGAAGGATTTGCATGTTGGCCGTCTGCCGACGAACGAAGACGCTTCTCCTTCTTCTTCCTCTCCGCTGGATTTCCACCTGCTTTCCCTCCTTTTCGACAAGGCCCGGATTTAGTTTAAGACCTCCTTAAACTATACTGCCGAGACCCAGACTCTTCGAATGTCCATATTACGCCTGACAAAGGAGTTACGGGGACATGTTACGGTGTTATCGCGCAACGTTACAACGGCGATTACGGCGAAATGATCTATGCGTTCCTTAAATGTAATTTCGTGCAAGGATGGGCGTGGAGAAAAGTACGAGGTCGTCGAAGGCAGTGACTGTGGAAAATTCAGAGATTTAAAAGACTAGAATCTTTCTCTGCCGATTTGCATAGAGGCGATGAATCACGAAGTACGTTTCCCTAACGCTTCCGATGCATTTTCAGTCTTTCTGATTTAAAAAAAAAACGACGTAACACATCACAGGTTAATCCGGAATGCGCGTAAAACGCGTCTTAAACAGGCAGATCAATCCGTCGAAATGGCGAGGCGTGCGACGTCTAATTGATCTTCCGGAGAACCGGCTTGTCGGCGCGCGAACGCATCTGCGCCACGTACAACGCGCGGCCAATTAACTGAGTCAGAGTGCGAGGCGGTCGTAAATACGCGCAAATGGACCGATACGATTGTGTACACGTATGTCAAACGCAAAATTGTCACGATTGTCACGATCCAGCCGCGGCGTTACCCGCGTTAGGACGATCCGCTACGTCGATATGGGATCGATGCCTTGCGAGAGAGCGACGAAACGCTTATCAGGGAGCCCCGCTATCGTAATAATCGCCAGCGATATATTGTCCTCGCGGATGTAACTGCGGCAATATCTTCCGAGATTTATGATGTGCGGGTCGTTTATGATGCCTTGGGACTGATGGGAGTTTGGAGATAATTCATAGCTGAGCTAGAATGAACACTGGAGGCGTAATGAGACAATATACGTATGTGTGTTATCGAGCCATCTTTCCGCGATCAATTTGACATTATCTCCATGACAGTTGGCTGCACAACAGTTCCCTAATTGGACGTATAAAGCTTTCTATAGATCAACTATAAGATAGCAAAATCCTTTTTCTTTCTTCAATTTTAATTGGCCTTTAGCAGAATATTTTGTCAAGCTTTATTTACAAAATTGATAAATAATCACACGTCATATTTCCATGAATCAAAATAATTAATATTAAAAATAGAATATCGCTAAAAAAATCTTATTAACAAAGAACGTTAAATTTTATCGATGTATAATTTCGATTTATTTTGAAAGGTTCTTTCGCTTGGTATGCAGAAACATAAAAACTTATGGATGATTGCAGACAATCTTACGAATCTGGAATATAATATCCTTTTTATTATTTCCCGATCCTATTCGCGCGCAGCTCTCGAAAAATAACATTGCAGTATTCTTGATCCACCTAGAGATACGGAAAAAAAAGGAAAGGAAGGTAGGAGGGAAAAGCACGATGAGACCGTCACTTAAAATCACTCTCGATGTATCCAGTGATCCGCCCAGCGCAACGATAACGACGAATTGACGAGAATAGAGATAACAACAATCCGACGGGACTTCACGGATCCGCTTAATGATTGGCTGCACTTATCTGACCTGATTTCTCAAGCCGAGAGCACTCAAGCCAATTGTATTCTTCGATCGCGGGAGACGGCACTCGAGCACTACTGCAATCGTGGCAATCAATCTGATTACTTCTTTTCCGTCTCGTGCCGGCGCGGCGTAATCGCAACGGATTCCGCAATTCTAAGATCCTGCTTATGAATTGCTCCTGCGTGAATAAACTGCTAATTGCGTCCGCTCTCGCGCATATATATATAATATCGAAAGTACATTCCTAAATCCTTTTTTCGGATGCTCCTTAAATCGGTAATGTACAGACGTGGTGAATATTTAATTCAATATTAGATTTGCATTACGTTTATTTTTGTTGTTGAATATATTTATTATCTTAACATTAAAGTCAATTTTGATACTTCGTACACTTGTAGATGGCAATCACGTGCAATAAAGATGAATTAAATTTCCAATATGTACTCAATACGAAATTTCTTTCTCTCTCTCTCTCTCTCTTTCTCTCTCTCCAGCTAATTATTAAATACAGTTATCCTTCAAGAAGCGCATCGTTGAAGTAATCTAATACTCAAGGAATTCACGATTTAGTTCTCGCGAAAACTATGTTTAACGTGCACGTGACCTGAATTATCGATTATTTGTTCATTTAAAACTCAAGAAATATCCTTTCCATTACCGTAAATATTAGATTTTTCTTTACTTGAATGGACTACGTGATGAATATTTCGGTTATTACACTAGAATAATTGACCTGAGTTTACAGCGCACCGATGATAAGACAGTTAACGATCTCTCGACAACTCGCGGTCGTTGAGACTTTCCGCGAGAAAGCAAACACGGCGAGATAAGAGTCGTGTCGTATCGGAGGATGGTGCATTGTGTTTTCTGAAGTAAATCGGGGGAGAAAAATCCCCCGAGCCGCCACAATCGTGGCAATCAATCGCGCTCCCTTTTCGCCACCTCTTTGTGCAATCAGAGCGCGCTTCATACCCGGTCGGCTTTCCCGGATGCCGTTCTTCCGCTAACGCGTCTCGCGGTTCCCGTGGCACTGCCGAAGAACCGGGGTCGGGATTTCCCAATCTGGATTGGCTGGCTGGCTGGCTGGACCTAGAGTTGGACCAACGTCGCGATCGACGTGCCGAAACTGCCAATCGGTGGTCCTTCGATCTGGCTGAAAGACCAGCCCGAAAGAGACGGAAAAGAGGCAGGGGGCGAGGGAGCGGAAAGTTTCATCCCGAGAGGAGACAGTCATTCAATGAAAACTAATCTGTTCCTGCTTTCATGAGGTGGCAAGTTACGGCAGGATTCTGCTTGTCAGAGAGAAGAATCGAGATGCTTCCATCTAGGGGCATTTGCATGGGTTGGTTCATCTCCGAAAGAGAAGTTTCCCAAACTTTTCGACTTCACCCCCTCTTACGACGCCTTAGAAACCTTCACGCCTCGTCGGTCTCTTTGATAAAAATTCGACGTGGACACTGCATTATGGGTTCGTGATATTTTACGGTTAATTGCGAACAGACTTTATCTCAAAAGACTCTTCATTCGACACTTAGTATATAAAAGTACTAAAATTATATAAAATGTAGCGAGAAAGAAGATAAAGATTTTTGCTAAACATCAATTCCCAATTGAGGATTTGAGGAATTTCAAGATAACAAATAATCGCTGCAGGTATCTACTTGATGCAGCCTGCATTCACTTCCCCATTGTATTCTAATGCTTCTTCTCGGTTTGTGTTTACGTAGTCGGATAACCGCAAACGCCGGCGTTAATTTACCAAATTCAGGCTAGACAATGGGCAGCTCGTTTAGGATCATGCGGGAAGAACAATAGCACTTAGTCGACGATGAGGCTGGAAGCAGCTTGTCTGTTTAACCCTCCAGTTATACTGCATGTATTATACACGCATATATGTATAAGCTCTGGAACCTGAGTACCCTCGCCCGTGCCCTCGTAAAATGATTATGTGTATATTATTATCTATCAAATGTTATTTGTTAATTAAATACGATTAAACGCGTCTTGTAAGCGAACAAAGAAGATTTAAATGTTACTAAAAATGTATATAACTTCTTCTCAATTATTTTCTTTTGCTTTTGAGATTTACGTATGTTTATATCGATAAGCTTTGAGTTACGCACAAAGATTATTTGATTAAGACAAATTTAAAAAAGATGAATATAATTTTTAAAAATAATAAAACTTAATTTTATATTTTACTAACATCAGTATTGTTTGAAAAAATGTGCATCACATTCTAATATATTCTTTTTTCTTATTAAAATTATTCTTATAAAAAAAAAACTATAAGAAAAGCTACAGCTATCCTCGTTTAATAGGAGCACACTTTATTTGCGTGTATATGTAGCGAGTGTTCAAACAGGATAAAAGAGAGATACCCTATCTTGACTTCTATCGCGTTTTTCAAACGTTTAACTTTCCCGATTTTCTACGACAATAAAACTCGTGTTATCTCTCGCGTGAAAATCACCGCGCGACACCCCATTCCAGACTATCTTTTATTATTCGTCCGAAGACTGTACGGGGGTTGTGTACTGATAAGTTTGCGTAAATGCGACACTTTGAATATGTCGCGAGCCGCGAGGTTCCATTGTAATCTTATTGTCGGTTGCCGCGTCGCATTCAAAACTCCGGGCATTCCCGTTCGTGCTGAAATGCACTTTTGATAAGAGTTCAAAGCTCGTCCCATCTCACCGCTCCATTCTCGTGAAAGGTAGTCGTCGCCGATCCAAAGAAGTCCCGGTTCACTCGTGCGAGCTGAATGGAGACCCGACTGGGTGCTATCACTCGCGACGATTGCGAAGTTCTTCGAAGTTCGATTTTTCACGTGTCCCGATTCTCCTAACGCACTATTCGCATCTCCTTCGCGAGTTACGCGCGTCGTAATCCGATAATTAAGAATACTATATCCGGCCAATCATTGTTAGTATAAAGAGAACGAAAGAGAAAAGGAACTTTTTACTTCAAGATTCGTCGAAAGATTCGTTAAAGAGGAAACCTCTTTTACATTTGAATAAATTTCCTAGATTTTCGTTTCCGGAATTTCTCTACGTACGTAATAAAAACCCCACAGAGGTATTGATTTGTGGGAGTGAGAATTTGCAAAATCAAGGTACCGTGGAATTAAGAATTCCTGAAACATAGCATCCACGATGTTCTCAGGATTTATGAAAGCGAGGACTACAGGAAGCAAGGATCCGTAGAATGAAGGAACTGCGAAAGCAAAGATTTATAGTACTCCGCCTGTGTATTTTACGCAGCTACATTTTTCTCATTTTACGCGAATGTGATTTACTCGACGGTTTGCGAGAAGTCATTAGCCGTGCAACAAATGGCGAATCGCTTACGCAGAACGAAATAACGGTGGCAAGTGGGCCCCGCGTTAGAAAAATGTGCATTCTGCCCCAGAAACTTTATAAACAGTGCGCGAGATTTAATTATTGCCGATCAAATTCCTGAGGGAAACAATTAATTCCGCAATCAGTGGCGCGTCGCTTCTACTTACGGGGGGGCTGCGTGATTTCCCTCTTAAGGAGCCGTAATTAGAATTGTTCGCGTTGTCGTAGCGACGGTTTATTCTTGTCACCGTCTCGCGAAGCTACGCGCGTAAAAATAAAAGCATTATAACAAGAATAAACAATTCTGATAATTTTTTTTTCCGAGAAATCTAAGTTGCTTCAAAGAGAACTGTATTTTCTTAACAATGCGCTACGCAACTTTTATGATCTTGCTTATTTTCCATATTTTCAATAGATGTAGAGAGATTTGATAAATACGTGCTTTATCAGCGAAAAGTTTATGTAAACGTACGTGCTAAATCGTATTTCTCTTCATCCACACCCTCCGATCTAATCTTCACTTATAGTCTTGCTTTCTTATTTCCGTCTTCTCCGTCGCTCTGCAGAGATGACGGAGATGTTATTAAAATTTTCTCACTATCGATGGAATTTCAATAACGACTGTCAAAGCAGCTGCCGCCGGGTGCATTAATTCCGTGACGACGGGAAAGTTGCGCGTACCGGATTGCAGTAATCCGTGAACGGTCGCGTCGCGAAAAATCACGTCGTCGTTCCGAAACGAAGCTGGAACGTGCCCGTAGTTCCCTCGAAGACGGCGGCTTTTCTAAACGCTATTGCAAATGGAAGATAGCGAACCGGTGAATACTGGAGGTAAAACCTGACAAGGCACGGTCGAGCGTTATTACACGATTCTCGTTATCATGCAGATAATACTAGTGAACGTAGTTCGCAATACTTTACCTACATTTTACGTAATAGGTATTTGTACGTATTTTTAAATGTATATCTACTTTAATGGTACAACATTTTAGAGGAAGAAACGTGAGACGGTGCTGAATAATGATAATCGTTTCGCAAGTAACAAATAATTTCGCTCGTGGCGTGTTATTCGCGGGTTAAAGAATAATGCAAAACGGCAGGGTGGACTGAGGGTGGACAAAGGGTGTAGCTTGTCGGACGGCGGCACGGCGGTGTGAATGCAAATTATCATTTCAATGCAAATGCTAGGCCGATATTATTATAATGAGCTTTCGAACGACGTCGGGCACCTTGCTCGCGCTCGAAAACTCGCCGAGCAAATAATAATGGAAATAAAGCACGCTCCGAGCGGTAATAACTTCCAGTCTCCGGGAGATACCTGAGAACAGAGTGCGCGTTAGGCGGCTAGCGCTGTCGGGAAAAATGGAAAATCCTGTTGGATTTAAAGTGAAATAATGGCCGGCGTACTCTCACGCGCTTCGAAAACGCTGCTTCGACGCGGCTGCTTCCGCGACTTTTCGTGCCGGCTCAGAGAAAAGGGAGAGAAAGAGGCATCGGGATAGAAATATCCTCTTAATCTACCACGACGATTATGGCATACACGCGGGCGGATAGTTTTAATTAAAAAAAAGGCATACGAAAGAATTGAGTTTACAGCGCGCAGTTGAGAAAGCAATTTCCGGATAAGCCACCGCTCGTCGACTTACGCCGCGACAGCTTACGTGATGCTGCGTCTAATTGCGCGTTAATTAGGACAAATTAAAAACAGCGGAAAACTCGTCGCGAGAAACCAAGGGGACGTTTTGGCGGCCCTTGTACTACCGCGTATCGTCTCTCTCTTTTTTTAAGTTAGTAATTCTCGTGCTGTCAGGTATCGATCGCGCAGAATTCTTGCGTATCCCGGTACAGTTTTATTTAATTACGAAAGAATGCTACCGTGCTGCGACGGCATGCAAATGAAGTGGATAGTTTCACCCTTCATTCGCGGAATTATGAAACACTCTAAAACTCTCCATTTGTCGAGTCAAATTTTCTGTGGAGAATCTACAACTTTCTGTGTTATGCGAATTTCTAAATTCACCTTTGTGTGCCTTTAGTCGCGGATTTTTAGCGAAACTGGCGGAAAACAAATTCGATTGCGTACCATCATTTTTGACATGCTTGCAATTTTTCTCATACATCAACACAACAAAGATTTAAGTCAAATAAAAAAAACCAGTTGACTGCACTGAAGTTCTGATTGTTGCTGTTAATTGTATTAAAATCGGGAACTTAGAATGTATGATAAAAATTGGTGTATAAATCTTAAGTAAATGAAAAAAAATTTCCCTCAAGCTACATAAAATAGGACAGAAATAAAACCCCTGTGCAGTGTACTGCAAAAATGGCTAACTCGTGTACACTGTGACAGTGCAGCATATAATATTGTCCCTTTGTGTCCATCCAAGCAACCCTTGGGCGTTACTGCCATTTTGCAAATAAATCAGAATCTACAGTCTAGCTAGATTTGTGATAAATAAGAATTAAAGAGATTGTTGCTGATACGTTTATGTCATAATATTTTTAATCTTAAAAATATCTGTTGATTTACGATTATATAGACTATTCTTTTACCTGTTAAATTTATACTAAACAAAAGAAAAGAACAGCTATTATATAAGAATATTGCGAACAAAACATATATTGGAAATTTACAACTTTGCCAGTTTTTGATGTAGGAAAAAATAAAGAAAGGATTAAAAACTTTTAAATATTACTCTAATTATTAAAAATTTTAAACACGTATTTTTATGTGTATATTTATTCTGGGTAGCTTTATGATAAACTTTTTTTACAAATTTACATGCATATAAAATGTGCATAGTAAAATATAATTTAATAGCGCAAAACTATAAACGTGTTATATTACTAAACTAGAAAGAAAGAGCTTTTCACAACTACAACGTTGTATAAAAGCAGATGAAAAATATGGATGCGATAAAAACAGATTGTAATTCAGCTCCATAAAACTTTTGTGAATGGCAAAGGTTTTTCCGGCCGTAGAGATCCGGACCTAAAGGAAGATTTTCTCGGTACAAGACCACCTATTCCAACATTCACTGTAAATGTGGCTAAAATACGTATCAGACTGCAGAAACTTTCGTTAGTCGTATAAAATTCGCTAGATAACTTTCACTCGCGATGAAAACTCAAATCTGGAAAAACAGTTTCTGCCAAAATGAACTATTCAAATATTTAATGTAAATGTTCGATTAAAATTCCAGCTGAACCGAAACTCTCTGTGTGTGAGGACAAACTTATTAGTTAACTTGTATGCGTTATAAAAGATTCAATGTTGAAAAATGCGTAGTTTAAAGTAGACCAATATTTGATGTAAAAGCTATATTAAAATTCCAACCTGCCCGAAATAATTTTTTTTCGCATGATAAAAAAGTCACCGCGTGATCCCTTTTTTTTTAATTAAAAATAGTTCTAAGTTTTGATCGATAAAATGTTACGCGCGAAGCGAAACTCGCTAGTTAATCTTGATATCATGGAAGATCATCATCATATAAAATTTAGATCGCAAGAAAATATTGACTTCTCTATGTCAAACATCCTGCTGTTTAATCTAGACTGACCGAACCAAAATTTCAATCTATCGAAAAACAACGCGATAATAAAATTCCCAAGTAATTACTTCTTGTTAGAAGAAATCATAAAAATGGATGTAAAAATTTGATGTCCTCGAGACGAGGGCCGACATACGTGAGAAGAAAGTTGCCAAGCAAATTTTGTGTAGTAAAAATTTGGAAATATATTTACGCTCGCAGACAAACCGTTCCGTCGTGTAATCTTGGCTCTGCGGTAAATTTGCGATTCGCATTACACGGGCCATAAATCACAATGGTGACGCGGATGGAAGGTAGCGCTAACATTCGAAACGCGGGATGCATTCGCGGGTGTTCCGGCTGGCGCAGTCTCTGTGCCAGCCCGTTTCGATCGGAGTAATACATCGCAATTTTAATCTCTTGGGTGCAATACGGGCACGCGATATACACGGCCCGGTGCGATATTGACGAATAAATACCGGAATAAACGATGCTGGCGCTCGACGCTCGATTAAGGGACGAAATTGGAAAATTTGGCCCGCGGCCACCTTGTGAAGAAAATCGTGGGATACTGTTTCGTCGCACGCGATTCGTTTAGCCAGGATTTTTAAAAAATTTATATCACACGTTACTCTATCGCGCATTTTATATTCCTTCCAACATTTATAACGTACGCGACATTTCGCATGCTTTCTTTAATCATCAGATATTGACAATCATATTAATAGATATGCCAGTTACATCAAAGTATTGACGTTAATTTAATACAGAATCAGTTCTGTTAACAATTTCTGTCACTTTTATTTGAATTAGTTTTAAGCGATTCTACGTGACATTTACTCAATATAAGATTTAAAACGGTACAAAGAGAAGACATTAAGACAATCATTCAGACAGCTATATTTGTGCTAGGATTCTCTCTTCCTCTTTCGATTGTGATCCCGTTAGAGGGAACGGAGACTTTCGATGTTTCCGGAAGTCGTCGAGCTAATTCGATGGCCTATCGATACTGTTGCGAGCGATCCCGATAAATCGCGGACGGACTTGAGTTTACGAAAACGATTCGAGGTGAATTTATCCGGCCGTTGCTGGTGACAGTATCGATTGCAAAACTTCGGAAACTACTTAAAACTTTCTCCGCTATTTTTCCTTCTTCTACAAACTCTTCTTCCCTCCTCCGTTCCCCCCTTTGCTTGCTCGATTCGACTCATTTACAGTTACGAGGGCTGTTCTTTCCCCGATGAGATACCTATCGAAGCGACTTGCATTACACGCCCGAAACTTCATCTCCGGCGTTCTTATGTACACGACATCATTTTTTGGAGTGTTCCGCTATTAGTCTGTATATACATGCTTTTTTCTACAATTCCAAGCGAATGAATGTTCCCTTCAGGATTTGGAATTAGGGTCAACTTATATAGAGTCTGCTCGGATAAAATTATTGAAAAAGAGCTACAGTGTATGGAGGTTTTTACGCGATGGATTTTCAGCACTTCGCCTGGAAATTGGAAATAAGAGACCGATCGATTCGATATGATATCAATCACCCGACCTTATATCCTTAGAAAAGCACAATTATATTGGAAAAATATCCGATGACTGATAAAACCATCTTTGAATGCGATACTTCGCTGTTAAGTATTAAAAGTGAGATGTTTTTCTTTCCTTTTTTTACAATTTTTGCATAAGTAACTATTGTTATACTCCATAAGTATATTGAGTTTTTACACAAAATGTAATACAAATTTGTAAAAGTTATTAAATTTTGTATTTATAATCATATGACTGAACATTTAAATGTTTTTCGCCGTGTTTCGTCTGTGTTTTTTCATTGAAGTCATATAACTATTAATATTGGTGGTTTCATTGTACTGTTTCTTTTTTTATACAAATCTTTATGCATATAAAGGACGTTTATAACATTTTATATGATATATTTGGAAAATAATTAATAATTAATTGATACGATACAGCATTTATCATTTCAATAATAAAAAGATTAAAAATCTCAACTAGTTTCATAGAGCTGTTCTCTTTTCATACCGAGTGTTCTAATTTTCTTTCCTATCGTTCTAATCTTACGGAAAAAAAATGTGTTCCCCTATCTAAAATCTAAGATTGCAAACTTGGGGATTCCGGGATCCTCCAGAATCTCACTGAGGTCCAAGAAACTTTAGGATCTACATACAAAATGCAAAAATTTCCTTGATACCCGTCTTAAACATTACCGAGTATATCCAAGAGGGCAGCGATCAGCATATCGGGCAGAAACCCCATTTCCACGCAAACGCTCTCGAGTTACCCAATTACGCGGACGGATTGTTGACTCCTTTCCACTCGTTCTACGATCCGTTCCCCGTTTAAGTTCGCAGGATGAGTACGAGGGTTTGCTTGCAAGAACGAAGGAAGGGCGAAGAGGGGGGGCGATAAAGCGTCGATACCGCGTGACTTCCGGATGTTGCCGGATCGCTGATGGAATTGCACACGTCGTCGATTCGGGGTACGTGTGTGGCTGCAGGTGCAGCCACACCCCGAACGAACTATTTGGCAAACACGAATTTCTAGGTTGAATGGCAAATTGTGCTGGTACACGCTACAATGCGCGCGCGGCTGCGTTTTGCGAGGGTCGCTAGTTTCTTGTCGTGAAACGTGACTTCCTGTTCTTCGAGGAGCAAGAGAAGGAACTTATTGATACGTCAGCGGACAGGTGTTCGGTTCGCACGTGATGTATCGGCAAGACCCTAAACGAGAGGATTTTGGTTTTATGTTTTAACGAGAGCGACGATAAGCTTATGTCGATCGCTGTATTACGGGATCGACGTTCGCTATAAATATAATTCCAGGAATTCTGCTACAACATCTTGACATTGCGTACACGTTTCGTTCTACTCGAGTCTCCCTCTCGTCTCTCTCTTTCTCTCTCTATCTTTCTTGATCGCATTTCAGGGGCAAGCGATGCCTCAGGCCATTTACCGCGCTGTTGCGGTGAACCTGGGGGATTGGAGATTGTATATGGGACTTATGGGGTATCCGCACAACACCGATTCTGCGTGCACGGACAATGAAACACTATTCAAGTGCCGGTATCGTCAGCTGTCTCGGATATTTCTCTTGCGTCTTCAACACGTTCGTTTGCGCCGCGTGTTGCTCCAAATTAATGTACCGAATATATTACGAACCTGCAGTTGATTTTAACGAAAAATAAATCGCAAGTACTGTTTTTTCTCATGTTTACACTTTCTTTCAACAATACGCTGCATTTTAACATCATTATATTTAACATCGACAACTTTATAGTTTGATGAGCAGTAAATTAAAATACGCTGTAATTTTACCGTTTTTTCACTTCTAAAGATTAATTCATAAAAAGATGCATTTCGTCACACTTTTAACCATTTAGCAAGAATAATCAGCGTAAGAATTTTTTATATTTCAACATTTGACGTTTAAAAAAGCTGTGTAAAAATGATTATTTGTGGTGTTTTTAACGTCCCGTACTTCCCCGATAATACTTCCCTAAAAATGATGAGGATACTCGCAGCTGTGTACTTTCGCAGCTATAAAGGATAAGTACGGCGGATGGTTGCAATCACGAAGCAAATTGTCCTCCTTTCGCACGGCCACCGATCGTTCCGATTTCACCCTCCACTGAGGTGGTGAGAATTTTTCGCTGTAGAAAGGGTTGGCAGTCTACGAGCTGTCGAGCGACTGACAACGAAGGGTGGCGGCGTTAGAGGGAGCAACCGTTGATGGTCGCTCCTTTTTGTCGTCGTGGAAAAACGCCGCCGTTAAACTTTTTCCAATGCGCTAGGGCACGAGTAAAATATCGAGTAAATGCGCCCGCTGTAGCGAGTGCCCATTAATTCGACGGAGACGCCAGAGGATGGGAAGAGCTTAGCCCTGCGACCCCCTTTTACCTTAGCAAGTTCGCAGTACATATTTACTGACATCGGCGCGTCTTTATCTCCAGTTGGGAAAGCCGAGTTTTCATTTGCCTCGTGATTGCAAAAGCAGAAAATAAAAGCGGACGAGTGCTGCAAGTTTTTCTCCCCCCCACGATACAGATTTTATTATTTTTTTAGCTTTTCATAGATTTATTTTGGGTTATGACCGTGTTATTTTAAAAAGTAGAAAATTTACTCTCTAAAAATGAATCAGTGAAACTCACTGTCAATCAGCGATTATACACTGATTGTCAGTGTTAAGTATACCACTGAAAAATTTAGTGGTTTACTTAACACTGACAATCAATATATAATCGCTGATTGACAGTGAGATTCACTGATTTACTTTTAGAGAGTAGCGTATTAAAAATTGAAAATATCAATATTTTAATAGCACACGCTTTTCACTTCTCAGCTATCCAGTTCGAAATTATCAAGACTCAAGCGGATCGATGATATGCATTGCAAATGCGCGTTAGAATACGAATACAAAGTCGTCAACCTTGCGCAACATGTGTGCCATCATAACGTGCCCGTTTACTTGCTCTTGGATGTTGGAGGACCTGCCGTTACAATTTGGATAGTCAGTTGACATTGATATTGACAGTCAAACGAGCATCCAACTGCAATGCATATACATAAGCCGACCACTGGGAGATGTGCGCTTAGCACTTCTGTCCGTATCCACTTTATGCGGTGGGAAAACGTCGCGCGCCTGAATGCAAAGGTACATTGTGTCGTGTTGAGTTCGCGCAAAAATCATTGCCCGACGTATAAACTTGGCACGTATTCGCATCGCATTATGGGAAATGAAACGTTGCGCGTTTACATCCGTAAAAAAAGAAAAATCATTGTGCGTCATCATATTACGGTACGTTTGAAATTCGTTTTGTTTTTTTTTCAACTTGGTTGTTTTTAAAATGACGTAAATCCATAATTTTATAAAAAGTTGCGACAAAACGCTTTGCGAAAATATAAACTTATCCAGTTCATTTGTAACAATGCAATTTTAGTTATTTGCTCAAACTTTGGTTTTCCAATTTATGCTCTCTCCACAGTTCATAATCCATTCGGGTTACATTGCATCTTGATTGTAATATCAATGTTTCAAAAGTCCAAAGATAACTAAGAAACTAAATTTATAATTTGTAATCTTCATAATTAGTGTAACTGATAAAAATTATGAATCTGGTCTGTTTCTGTTTGACATTTGGTGTTTATAGTTTTACATTTAGTTTGCTCATACACAATCTGTTTTGTTACGTCCAATTTCCATTATCTTGTAGTTTATTTTATCTATCTTCTTGGTCACGGACCATCCCGTGCGGCCAACGTTTTCGCGTCCGGAATTAGCCTCCATATTGGCTCGTGGTGTCTATTGGCAATCGATCGAGTGTTCAGCCAACCACCATGAATATGCACGAGAGAGTACTTCTAGAAAACGTTTCCAGCGAGCACTACCGTTGAATGTGCACCATCGGCTGTTTGATCATCGTGTTCCACGACACAATGGAAATTTGCAATTTACTTCGTTGACTTCCAAGTCGGAAATCGTTGGAAAATATACGGGAATATAATGTCATATGAAATACCATTTCCGGCAAAGCATGTGATCAATAGCAGAACTGTACTCATGAATTTAGAATTGAATTTTTTCTAAGAAATAAACCGCAAACTTAGTCCATAATGTATAAATTTACATATTAAAGATTTTTAATTTATAAATTAATGGAATTGTGAATTTATTATAGGATTGCAAATAAAAATTTAGTAACTTGTCATATTGAAAGCAAAATAGAATAAAATTCATTTATTGATAAAAGAAATTAAATAACGTATATGTAGATATATTATGAAGACTGTTAAATTATTTATATTTTCTACGTATTGTATTGTTAAATCTTTTATTCTAATTCTCGTATAATATTTTCACGATGTTTCCCAAATTGGCAACACATTTAAAATAAACTGGTTTCATTCAAGCTTTTGGAAAAAAAAATCCGCGAGATGAAAAATGGTTCTGCAATTTCGATATTCACTGTCAGAATAATATTTGAATATACGCCATATGATACTTCGTAATCGGAGGCTCTTTGTAGCTTTACTACCTTAAATTGCAAGCGGTATTGCGCACATGTTATTTTTATGATTTTTTTATTAAAAATATAATGCGCGTGCACCGCGAAATAACGGTCGATTTATGCCTTCGTTTGTTAGTAGCGATGTCGCGGCGGCAATGCGGTGACGATTCATTCGGAGTTTAATGCACAAAAGCCCGGGTGTACCCATTAGCGAGATACTTCGGGATTCAGTTGAATGCGAAAGCCGCGTTTAATGGAGGGAATGCGAAACTATCGATAAAGTTTCCCGTTTCCGACCACGACGGAGAGTCAAAGAGGCCGTCCGCGGCCTTGTAATTCGACTTTTGTGCCACTGCAACGAGGGAAGCTAATGATATAATAGTATTATATCAACGTTTAGATAATTTTCCATGAATGTAACGTTACGTGATAACGATATTATAGCTGATAATACCCTGATTGTCACCTTGGCATAATTCATAAAAAGATATAAGTGAAAAAAGATGATAACTCTTTATACGCAGCTCGACGAACTGCAGGCATAGTTATTTTAATAAATTTAAGAAAAAAATTTTTATCGTAATTTTTCTTATATAAAAAATATTTTCATTTAAAAATTAATTTTTTCAAGAATACTTAAATGTATTTAGCTTCACGTTTTCAAATTAATTAATTATTAATTATTAATTAATTAATTTAAATGTTTATATTTGAAAATGTGCGAAAATGGATTTACGTTAATTAATATATATATATGTATATAAATATATAAATACGAGTAATTGACATATCCTCACTGAGCGCGTGTCAAATTGTATTATTGTTAAATGTTTCTTGTTTGCAGAATATCAAGAAATCAAGAATGATCGCGCTGCGCGGTATAATAAATTATTGCACGGTCTTAAATCTGGAATCGTGTTGTCCCAAAACGAGAAGTTGGATCATCTCGGCTGGCTACTTTGAATTACGGTTTTAATTATAAACGGGCATTACCAAGGGGCTTGACGGAGCCGTTGTTATCCGCGGGACGCACTCTTGATTTGCGAAATTAAGTGAAAATATTTATGAGCAATTTACACGCGGCCGATATTACACGCTGCATGTTTCACGCAGTGGTAACACGCGCACGTCGTCGTCTCACGGTACTTCGTCGACTACGGACTTTGTCGCAAATTAAATGCGGTTGCCGTCGGGCTTATCCTCGGTCTGAAATTTCCTCTGAATTATTGACGAACTGCCGCTTTTGACTCTTGATGAAAGGAGGAGCGTCGGTCCCTTTATTCTCCATACAACGTGGAGTGTAATGAATCTCGCAATAACCAACTCATCCGACAGAAGAATCATCCCTTGTGGCATTCACAATCAGCCTCATTAATTTTTTATCATCGAGAATCGTACTCGAAAAAACGCAAAGAAATTAATTTTACCTCAGCTAAACAATACTTTTAACCCTTTAATATCTCGCCCTCTCATATTATGACGCCTGTATCTTTATTATAATTTAAATTTAATAATAAATTTACACAAATTATGAGACAGATAATAATTAAAAAATAGAGAATAAAGAACACCGAGTAAATTAAGCTATAACGTACTTTAAGTGAATTGCTTCAGTGAAAATGACGGTTGTGGTCAGGCATGGCTGACCTCACTTCGTTTCTACCACTAGCGCTGCGTTATAAAGGCGTACCACACACTCGCATTAGAATAAACTGTATCCATCCACACTGTGATGCACATCAAACGTGCAATAAATGTGGAGCATGTGGTAGTACTACGATACCATCATATCCTTTTAACCCTCAGGGGCAAGCCGCCAGCACCGCATGTGTACTTTGACAAAGGAGTAGGTTTGTGCTGTCACGTATGATTTTGAAATAATGCCAAGACGCGAGCAAAAGCTTTATACATCGATGTTTCTAATATTACAATATAATATAAAATTCAACACTCTATTTATACAATAATATTGTTGACTCTTGCATAATATGGGAATTATGAAATTGATGATAACTGCCAGCAAAAATTAAACTGATGATTTAATTATAAACTCGTATATACATGTTTGTACTTTTTACAACGCCTTCGGCTCACTTAGCTTTTACTTCGCACTTTCGCATGCAAAATATACTTGCAACCAAAGCATAAAAACGATAGGTCGTAAAAAAGTTGCTTAATAAAAATTCTTCTTTTATACTACCTATTCAGAAAATATAGTCTCCGTAATAAGGTAGGCAAAGCTGCCTGAGATTCTTAACCGAGACTTGTTAAATAGAAAATAAAAAATAGGTATAAACGGGAGAATTAAAAAAAAAACAGAAGGTAAAACTTCACGAAGCGGCGTTGCGAGCTAAAAAGCAATTGTGATGCAAATTATTATGAATGCTTGTGAAAAGAACGTTATTAAGAAATTTCTGAATTCGAGAAACTCCGCTATCAGTTGTTTTGTCGTTCCTCAAATATGCGCAACTGGCCAACGTAGCCAACAAAATTGCAAATAGTTATTACGACTCGGACATTCGCACCGTGTGTTTAGCATGTCGAAGCAAATAGCGACAGCCTGTACGAAGTTCCAAATGTTTGCTGAACGCGCATTAGCGTTACCTCCCCGGAGCCCCGGAGAAACCACAAATACTTTCCGAGGACTTCAGTTATTAATGCACTGGATGTCCGTAGAGTCCATCTTTATTCAATTAAATCCGATACACGCGGACCGTATATTTAAAAGATGTCGTTAGCTGCATTTTTATATACTGTATGTATAATAAATCTTTTGATATAATATTGATGAAATAATATAAATTGCAAATTAATATAATTTTGTTTTCAAAATCAAACAAAATTACAATTTATTAACTATCGAAAACAAATAAATTGTACAATATTATATATAATAAAATATAAAAATGTTTAATCAAAGAAAATTTAGAAGCTTTCGTTATTAATTCTTCACCGTCAAATTGAACGAGCGGATGCTTTACGTTTTCTTATATTGATTTTAAAATTGAGTGATCAAAATCTAATCAGAGCGAGAAGCGTGCCAAGAGCCATCCATATGTATCATCTGTCTTAAACTATTTTGCATACGCTCCGTTTGCGAGAGAGAAAAGGGGGTTAAAAGGGGAGAATTGGAATATCTTTCGTCCGGAAGACGGAGGATATTCTAAAAGAGAAAATGAAAAATGGCGGACATAAGAATGTGCGCAGGACTACGGAAACAAAATGTACCTTTGATGTCGTTCAGCTTGGTCGAATCTTTTTGCATTCCTTTGATACTTCGAAGTCCTCAAAGTCTTCGCATCAGATAGAACAGACGAAGAAGATGAGCTATGGTCTCATCATCTAAAGAGCTTCTCGTGTATTAAAGAGAATATAATATTATTCATGTGGAAATATATCTCTAATTGTAATTTTTACTTATTTGATGCACATTTTAATACAATGGTATGTGCATTTAAAGATTAAAATCGGTAATTAGATAGCTACTAAGTTCAGAAGAATTAAATTTCATTTTAATTGATAAATAATCCCAATAATCCAAGAATCGATATTTATAAGAATTAAATTTATCAAATTTAAATGACATCAATCACTCAGCTGAAGTAAATTAATTTCAAAGAAAAAAAAAACACAAAATGTAAGAATATGGATAGCTGTTATTTAATATTTTCTATCGATCTTTATTAATATATGCCAAGTGATAAAAAATATTTAGTATTTTTGGAAATTCTAACTATCCACATTTTTTAAATGTAAAAATGATCAAATTTCTAGCTTCAAAATTCTTTGATAAAATCAAAGGGAACTGGGAGGGAATTGGAAACACTATCGAGTCTCATTGAGAGTATTTCATTGTTGCCTAGTGAACCGATTTGAAAAAAAATCGCGGGATTTTGTTCGCTTGGCGTGGTATTGCGTGAACGCGAATAACGTTCAACGTAATCTGTCTTCGTACGTGCCATTTGCCTTTGACGTTTACCACCGCGAAGGGCGCTGTGCTATTGATGATAGCGGCGGCGTTGTCAGGGTTGATAGCGGGGTTGATAACGCTACGCCTGTGGACACAGTTTCGCGGGCGAGAAATAATGAAATTTGCCGCTGACGAGGCGAATGGTGATTAATGAGCCGCACACAGGTGCGAATGTCGTGTCGCTCCACTGAGGCTGCGCACATATGCATGCACGGCTGTGCTAGAAAAGTTCGACGACCGAATGACTAACAAGAGCCGGGAGAAAAAGATTGATCGGAATACAATTGTACGGAGATAAAAATGCGAGAAACTCCATTTGCGGTTTCTTTGACCGTTTCAAAGATCGATTTTCCTTCAGAAATACATTAGACAGAATTAATTTCCTCGTATTTTTTTTGTAATTTTCAACAATGATTATCTTGGAAATTAAGTGCTACATTAAAAGTGAAGTTGCTTAAGTAAAGTTGGCTAAGTAAAGTTAAAAACGAATAGATAATGACAAACGAATTTATGAAAGACTAATTGCATAATATCAATTTCTCATAATGTAATGCACGGAAAAAGATGTCTTACAGTTTTAATGAAACGTTCAGCTCGTTTTTGAATATTCAATACGATTTTAAAATTTAGATATGTAATATATATTTCAATGCCATGTATATTAATCAATCTTAGCAACGAGAATTTGAAATAAAAACGACATTTCTTATGTTTTAGCTCATCTACGAAAACAATGAAGTGGCTTTGGATAATTGTCTTAGTGGCTCTGGCGCTGCCAGCTGCCGTACCACGAAAAATCCACAGGAGCAAGCCCAGTAAGTAAACCTCTTTTAAGTAGTTTTCATGAGCAGTTGTAGCAGGGAAATATTATTCCTGAAATAAATCGCTTTAAAAAAGTGTTCGTGAAGAGAATAACTCTTTCTTTTGTTCTCTTATTAATTACAATTATCGCGAGCTTGTCGGCCGTTTCTGCGCATCCTGAATGCTCTATCTGAGAAACGAAAGTTCCGCAAGACTTCACGGTAAGCTTTCGTATACGAGAACGTCAAAGGACGTACTATGTAACTATCCGGAAAGATATTCGATCAAAACGCTCCCGTTTTCGCCGTTATCCTATCACGGACATTCCTGTATGGTAGTTCCCGAAAGGATCGCGGGAAGCTACTCGATATATCGCGAGCAGGCGGAAAGTCGATTTTGATTGGGACGGAGGCTGCGGAGAATCACTTCACGTCGTGATTGAAGAAAACCGCCGTCGTTTGCTTCTCCGCATAACGACAGTAAGCCGATTCCGCAAACGATCCGCGATTGCTCAAAAATACACACAATATTGCTATCCGAAATTGTTTTACGATAGATTTTCAATTCTTCTGACAATCTGAACGATAGAAACAAAGGTAATATTCTGTTTTTAGCGGAAGCACTAAAACATTTAGACTTTAGCGAAACAGCAACTGAAACGATATCGTATCACGTTACGGCAGGAATAGCATCCGTTGGAAACATTTTCATTTTTCAACCGGATATTTGAGTAAATTTCGAAATTATCGGAAATCTTCGGACACGTCACAAGTAAACGAGAAGTTGGAAAGCACGTCATGAAACAAATATGAGCTTCCATCTTAGAGTTACGTGCACTCTTTTTTTTCTTCCTTACTTTTATATTTCTTTACGTTTTAATTGATATATTTTGCTGGAGGGCAAAATGCACTCTGCTCTTTATTTTCGCAGCGAGATCTGGTCAAGATTTTCCCTTTGCTCGACGCAAAGAGGAAATGAATAGTCGTAGAGCTATCGGCCGGACTTCTGCCTTCGTCGGCGACAGATGTCGGTTATTGGAAGGAGATGTTTTCTTTTTGTTTTCAGCACCACGACTATACGGTGACAGCGTCCCTGTCAATTTAATAAGGACCAGCAGCAGCAAGATACGGCAGAAGATCGTGGACACTCACAATTACTTTCGCACGCAGGTCAAGCCCACTGCTGCCAACATGCTCGCCATGGTAAGAATTCCATTTCTATTATTCCCGTCTAACAAGGGCGAAAGCTCGTTTAGTACGGTTCAATGAACTTCCAGCAACTTCGAGATATTGAATAGTGATTATCTATCAAATATCTATTTCGAAGAATCGATTCGTCGAGGGCTATCATTAGAAATGTGCGCGATGTGTTGGATTATTCTATATATCACGTATCTATCCCGCAAAAGTTGATTATTCAGAACATTCAGTCGTGCAATAATAACATAGATATAATTTGCAAGCTTTGTACATCGCTCTTTTCTTTCTCGATTTAAACACATGAGTTTCTCGTGTTTAAATCTCGGGTTTATTGTACATGAGTAAATAAATATATTTCTGTACAGAGCACGAAAAAAGATGTTTGTCAGAGGTAGAAGATGTTTGATTTGCTTTGTAAATCGCTGCGGGATTGACCGATAAACAGATTGTGGGAGGAGAACTTACACCGCGGGTGTCTTCCGCGGTGCTAGAAAATGCAAATATTCTTCCAGCGAGACACGGAATCGATATATCGCATTTCTGTTGATCGACGTCTGTCCGCGTGACTCAGACTTCAAAGTAAAATTGGTTTTGCCGGGCGGAAGTGAACGTTACGCGCTTCACCGAGACGTCTACGGGAACTTTCACTGGTCGCGATAACCGCCTTTCTATAAATTTCATCGGCAGTTCATCACGATATTTTACAAACGCTTTTTGTCAGTCGTCGTTTTCGCACTACACTGCTCGCAACACAATCGATAGTCGATACCGAGAGCTTTGATATACTTGTCATTGTGCTGCATCTACTCGCGACGATATTTTGCGAACGATGAAACACGGAAATTTGGGAATTTTATTAAGGTGTGATACAAGATGATTTCGCAATTTTTTTTTAGTGATAATCGCGTTACTTTAAGACGAATTTATAGCTTTACTATCAATCATCTCAAATGAATCATCTAAAGT
>VBVR01000365.1:0-53883 GCA_011638315.1 Tetramorium parvispinum | reverse complement strand
CTCCCTCCCCCTCCCGAGGGCAACCCGAGTTCTCCACATGGAGAAAGGCGCGCGCGTGTGTAATGTGTATATGAGCACGTGCATTTTATCAGGGACGGACGTGATCTCTGACCCCGTCATGGCGTCGGTTTGAAAAATTTATGTCTCCTGAATTAAAAAGAATAACTATGCACAACAAGGTTTCCTCCTTTATCTCTCTACAAGAGTGATCTTTATCCTGTTTGTCTCTATTCTGTTAGCATTTTATCTGTGTTCCTCTGCTTTTTATTATTCCTTGTAATTCTTGTCTTGCCAAGAAGAAGGAGAGCTTTTACTCTTTTTATTGAGGAGAATAAAAGTGTATCTTTTAGTCTTTATTTTTGTTAATACTTGAATTTTAAATCAAAGTGGGCAAAAACAGGAATTCAATAAATAAATAGGAAATTGATTAGTAGAATAAAGTTTATTAGAATATAACTGCATTGCATTGTGAAATAAATAATATTGCAATATTTTCGAATTTTATATTTTTAATGACTAGCACGCGATATATATACAAACATACACAATTACAATTTTTATTTGAAAATTATCATCCGAGGACATTGAACGAAGCTTCTCTTTTCTTTCTCATTTCGATCTGCATGAGTCATTAATATTTGCATAAATGAAACAACCATTAAATCGACATTTTTTTCACCGCCTTCGCTATTTAATAAATTGAAAATACATGTCACTCTTCTCATCGATTGTAGACTTTCGTCAAATGAACTTTTTCTATTTATCAAGGAGAGAAAATGCTTGCGGCAAAAAACTTAATGTCTCAAAGTCTAAGGTCGATAACAGGTGATTCACAAAAAAAAGAGGAGAAAGAGAAAGAGAGAGAAAACTCAACCTACGCACCGAATCCGCTCCCGCTCCGCTTTCCTCTCCGCGTCCGCGTTTTATGCGGCTCGCGAACCGTCGCGTATACGCGCGTGTGCGTTTGTGGGAGTGTCTGAAAGAGCGTGTGGCGTGGTGTGCGGTGGAATCCTATCTGCTTAAAAATCGTCTGCGTGCCGCTCACTTGGTTCCATTCGCGAGGAGAGGACGACGACGTCCGGCTTTAATGCATTCCGCGCGAGATGGAAACGACGGCGACGACGACGACGACGACGACGACAACGACGACGAAGAGGACGAGAGCGATCGATCGATCTGACGAATGTTACCGTCCGTCCTCGTCCTCGTCGATTCTCACACGGTTCGACCTGATCCTTATCGCCGAATACGGGGTACAAAAGCGCGCAGGTGTGCCGCGTGATAAGCCTGCTGCCGAAGGCGGCGCGCTCTCTCGCGTAATTTCGCGTAAATTTATGTAAAATGAAATGCGCGAGGATTTAAACAACTCGAGAGTCATCGATTAATTATCCGCAATCAAGATTTTGAAAAATTTTGAAAAATTTCATGTTGATCTTATTATTTACTTTAATTTATTTTAATAGAAAATTCTGTAAAATTTCTAACAGCAAAATGTACAGAAACGTTCTTCTAATTCGGAATCAATTATTTCCTACAACAAAATTAATTGAACTCTATTTCTTTTGTGACAATGTTTCAATTTCTGATACTTTGATAATTAAAAATAAGAAATATTAAATAATATAGCGATTGACGCCTTTTGAAATTTTAAAAATTAAAAGAAAATCCGCGTGAAAAAGAACGAGAATAAAGCTTTTACTCCGATAGAAACGATTCGCGAAAGCTTTGTTGTCTTATCGCGCAATTTCGAAGTCACCTCGCCGTGTTCTCGATACGATAAGATTTACTCCAGATCGATCGAGGGGGTCCATCCCTGAAGTGTCCATATATCCCATCGGTTGCGATGTACATAGAAGTCCGTAGACAGATCCGACGGCGCGGTACGTCGTCCTTATACCGGTACGTCGCGTCCGGTACTGGCACGATGCAATATGCACGCGATCCGAGGCTTGATAATAAAGGGAGCCTTATGCAGGCGAGTGTGTGTTTATGCGGGGCGCGCGAGAGGTTGAGTGGGAGCGAGAGCGAGAGAGAATGATAAAGGGAGAGAGGGGAAGCGGGGAGAACGTTATCGGTATGCGCAACGCTGAAGAAGAAGAAGAGAAAGAAGAAGAAGAAGAAGAAGAAGAAGAAGAGTGGCCCAGCGAGAGGAATGCTCACAATGCTGTAATTTCAGTGTTTGATCTTCCTATCTCTTTATGGGGATATTATGTGGGTACTCTCTCTTTCTCCTTCGACGTACACGCGCACACGTATGTGTTGTTGGCGTGTGGGTGAGGGGAGGCCGGTTTTATTTCACCCGCATTATTATTCCGTTGGAAGATCGCGCGCCGATTCCTCCTCTCGCCGAGTCGAGTCGAGGCGAATCTCGCGAGCCGCGCGCTTATTTATGGATGGATTCTCTTTTAACTTTCGGCAGGGTATCTCGCGTTCGGCTGCGCTCGTCCTTACCGTCCACCTTCCCACTGAAGTGTCCTTACGCGCCGGCGGCGGTTAAGCGCGTGCTTTACGCGTTGTTTGACCGTTTAAAAAGGCATGAAGGGAAACAAGGGCTAGTTTTATCTGGCATTTTATCTGCTTTGATGCTTTTTTAACAGCTGCCAGCGCGCTAGTAGCACTATCGCTAGTAACTAATCAGGAAGCAAGTATTTTTAGAAATGTAAAGTAAGCGGCATGTAAAGTAAGCTCCAGTAAATTAAGATGGTTCTGAAAAAGCCACTATTTTATAATAGAGAATTTTTTTTCTTTGATTTTCAAATAAGATAGAAACAGCTTAGAAAATCATATTTTACTGATCGATCTGATGTTGTACACCTGTCGTTTATTTTAATGTACGAGAGACTTGAAGTCGTGTCAAACTGTTAGATTTAATTCCAACTTATCAACAAATACTTAAATATAAGTGCTTAGATATCTATGAGAACACTCTCGGAATGACTGAAATGAAAGCGAATAATGCAATTATTTGGGCTGGGCGAAGAAAAAAAGATTGCGAGTTTGTCTGACGCACATCGTGACGACGGGCATTTGGAATTCCTAGAAATCCGACGAGTATCAGGCGACTATCTCGGTACAAGAGAGCGTAATCAGTTCATCATCCGGTTGCTCTCTTGTTTCTCTTCTCTTCCCCCCTCCCCTGTGCTCTCTCTCTTTCTCTTTCCCGGTTCTCCCTGGCTCGAGAAGCCCCTTTTACTGGTTATTTGCCCGATGGAAACTTTCCTCCCGTTGCACTCATTACCGCTATCTCCGTCCGGCTGACCATCATCATCAGCTGATATCCTATCGACGACGGTCCTCGGCGGCGCGCGGCCGTTCCTTCTTTTTTTTCCCCTCCTTAAAAAGCAACGACGTCATTCATCTCTCTCGGCTGCTCTCGCTCCGAGTCTTAATTGTATCGACCGCGACCGATGAATAATCATTGAACCCGTTGAGACAATCGCGAGGAATAATGGAGACTTTGGACGTATTAACGATAAACGCGCGATAAGCGTCCAGGCTGTGCATTCTTATTCGACGCGAGAGATTTAATTTAATATTTAATTTAATTCGATCGGGCTTAATTTACTTGAGTCCGACTTCAGAAGCCTTGCACACGAGCGAGAAAACGCTACATGGTAGTAGACAATTTGAATTGCGCGCTTAATATCAACGCGAAATAAGACAGCCGTATTTCATGCTAACCTTGAAGAGTGTAAGAGTGAGTGACTAAACGTTTGCAATGAGAAACGTGTTGTACACCTGAGATAATAAGGCTGTAACTTAAACGATGCACATATGACAAATTAATCATGTTCTACAGTCACGATAACGATCGCGTCCTTGAAGCTTTGTTCGCGACAGAGTGATTCATTTTTTTTTATCATCTATTGTCTATTTTGGCATTTTTGTCGGAGAAAAAGTCGACTTTAAATTGAGCATGAGAAGACGAAGTTTATCGAGTATGTGGAACGTCGGAAGGTCCAAGGATTGCTAAATAAGGAAAGATCCTTCAATTAGATGGCAGATTGGATCCTGTCGACGAATAATATTAAGAATGTTTCGCCGCCTCGCCATTATGTCGGTGGTTAGAGTATTGACAGCGAATAATAAGTGCGAGCAGCTTGAAAAAACATTATCGTACAGATAACGATTATGAATCATGGAAATTACCTATTTACCTCGAGCTCAGTCGCGTCGCTTCACGCGTCTCGGGCGCGATGCACCGTTAAAGATGCCTTATCGCTCCCGGATCGCCACGTGATCACTTCTTATCGAGTATGAGACAAGGAATCACATGTACAATTTGTGTCACGTCGTTAATTTGCATTTATTTGAAGTAAAGATTTCTTCTTGCCTGCAAGTCCAGAAAGAGATATTTTAATACTTGCAATTTATATTTTTACCTTGTTAGTTAAAAAAAAGGAGATATCGGAATTTTATCGTCGTTCATTCGCTGCATATTTGCTGGGAAATATTTGCGGAAGCATATCAATAATAATCATCACGTTAAAAAACAAATATTTTCATGTTTTAATACTTGTTATGATTTATATTTTTCTCATCATACTTATTATTTTATTAATTAACGAAAGGAATATTGAAATCAAATCATCATTTATGCGCAAAATAATTGCCGATGATGTATATGCTAGTAAAGTAACATTCCGTCCAACAGTGTAACAATAATAGTACGCTAATTAAGTAATATGTCATCCGAGCGAAACCTATTAATTCCCATTAATGCGTCGGTCTTGTAAGCCAAAATTTCGCGGCGGTTCACCGCTGGACTAAAATCGATACACAGCGTTCATACAGCGCGCGCCTCATTGAAATTCATAATGTTGCAAAACTGGGCTTACACCGCTCTCGGAACGGTAAGCAGCTCGCGTGCTGTAACAAAGGCGTATCTGTAACGTAGACTGTAGATTAAACGTGCGATACGTCAACCTTATAAAAATGACGGCGCAATAAATAAATATAAGGAACGTCATATAAAATTTACGCCGTGCGATGAAATATACTCAAACGTACAATCACATTCGGTGAATTAAACACGATGCCCAGATAAGGAGAGAGAAATTATTTCGTGGAAAGGAGAGAAGAATTTTCGGGCGTCTGTGAAATGAAGATAACAGAAGAAGGGGGACGGTCGCAATATATTACCGCGAGATTCGGCACACGCATTCCGTCAGACACCCACTCGGCGACGCTTATTGTTCTGCCCTGATCTCGGCCGTCTTTATCCCGCGGGAAAGTCATCTTTCCTCCGCTCCGTATCGGTTCTGCGTCCGATATCGCGGCGGGCTAAGGCCGATACCCTCGCGGTGATCTCTGGGACAAGACAACAATGCAATCTGCAAGTGCATATAGCGGGAGCCGCGATCGTTGGAAAACAGTGACCGCTTATCATCGGCCCCGCCGATGTGAGAACGAACGAAAATTGCGCGGCGGCGACGCAGTCCAGAAAAAAAAAAACGTCGGCGACAACGAGCGATCGACGAAACGACCGTCACGATGCACCTACGCTAGATGCATCTGTCGGCGCTTCAACGACATGTTTCCGACAACGAGTGTCGTGTCGCTCGTCGTAATATTTCGATGTCCTCGGAAAAATCGTGCCGCGATTCAAAATGCAATGTTCTTCAACGGAGGTGATCGGAAGAACTGTAACGATTTGGGGATCGAATTGAGCGAGTGCAACGTACGATGCACACAACTTATCTGCAGCGATGCAGCGAGAGGAGCCGCGTGAAAACATTTACGAACGCTGATTCCTTTTGAAAAACACGTTATCGCAATATTCGGATGCAACATTCCCCCCCTCCCCTCTCCCTCTCTCCCAACGAAACTGATAAAAAATGCAAGCAATAGTACCCGAAAAAAAATGTTCAACAATTGTTGAGGCTTTTTATATAAAAATTTATATTTTATATGAATTAATTTCAATTTATGATATCAAGAAATTTTTTTATTTAGATAATCATTTCTAAAGCAAGTTATCTAAGAATTAGATCCTTTTTTGTTAAAACATTTATGAAATTTGTTGTAAGAATTTGTCGTTACAAATAATTACGTGTCAATGTAAAGTATTTATTTTTAAAAGTATTATTGGTATAAGTAATTCGAAGTTCAAGAAATTATACAAATATTATTTTTTTAAATTTTAAACTTTTTCAAAGAATGAAAAAATTAAGTCACATAATTATTGACAGATTAAAAAAGAGATTAAAATCATCCTTATCTGTTGAATAAAATTTAAGAAAGGCTGGAAAAATTCAAGTTTTTAAATCCTCGAAAGGATTAGGCATTCGAGTTTATCGAAACGATGAAATATCGATTATATAGGGGCATAACAAGTAGTGTCGAGGATCATGAGGATGACGAGGACGATCGACGTGTCCCAGGACGTGCCAGGTTGTGTCGGTGGCATCCGCAAGCGCCCACCTGTTGACATCGGGGGTGGCGGTCGTGGGAACGTGCGGCGCGGGCGGCACGGGGCAGGTAGGAAGTGTAACGGTTGTGGTGGTGCCCGGGCGCAAGGGTGCTCGTTCATTATCTGCCGCTCTGAAAGCCAACGGCTGAAAAGCCCGAACCGCCATATTCCGCCGCGCGCTGCGAAAAAGCAACGCCGTTTTTGCACGCCTTCCTTTCACGGATAATTAGCACACCCCGCAGAATTATAAAAATCATTATCATTCTTTTATAAATTATTTACGAGGGATTATGATATTTGTAAGATATAATTTCCCTTTTCAGTATAAACTGTTATTTATTATAACTTCTAATAATTTATATCTCGCATATTTATCAATTTAAGATAATTATTTGTTTCTGAATTTATCTGATTTCGTAATTACTGTTTGTGTATGAAAATTAATTACGCATAAATGAATTTTAGACTCATATATCATTATTGCTTTAAAATAATTCAACACTCCTTTATTTAAAGCATTAATTTCTTTATTTTATATCTTTTTTATATCTTTTTCTTTTTCTATTTATTTTATAATATATTAGAAATTATTAAAGTAGATTGAAATGATTTTGAAAATGTTCAGCTCATTCTTTAGTTTTTTTTTATTCTACTCTTATTGTCAGAAAAATGCAATGCTATTATATTTTGATATTCATTATTCTTTATGTCAATTTACTATTGTCCTTTTATTTCACTTGCACATATTGTTTTTATACTATACTTTTATACTACCACATTTTTATACCATTACATCTCATTATTCGCTTATTCATCGCAATCTAGTTTCCGCGTAAATCTAGTTTCTTGAATCCGAGCCGGGCTTATCGGCGTCGCGACGCATCGCGTATCGGCGGAGAGGTTTTGCGGCTTTCGCGCCCGTGGACGCGGCGGCATAATGGCGTCGCTCTATTGACAGCTCGCTGTAAAGATCCGAAATGGCGATAGCGGCCGCGAACGTGACCGAGGCGCGTTTTCACGACGAACGCTTACGTTACACCGTATCCCCGAAGAAACCCGACGTAGAGATATCGCCCAAGTCTCGCACTGGTTGCTGATAACGACGACGTTAAAAGCTCCATCGCGAGCAAGTATATCGCGATGTCGATATATCGCGCCGCCCTTCCACGGCCACCTCGCGCATTAACCGAGGCTCGACAATAATTGTTGTTGCAACGCACAGCTCAATAACGTACGATATGATAACAATGAATATAATAGAAAATATAAATAAAAGTAATTCTCTGATAATTGTATATGGAAACGATTTTAATATCCAAGAATGTAACATGTGCAAATAGAGTTCATCTATGAACTCCTCTTGGCATGGTGATTCCTTTCGAAGTGCTTTCTTTTTCCAATTCTCTTTTTGGCGACTTATTTATAATTCTGCGAGATTAACAGTGTCCGGATCCATGGATGAGTTTAAAGATATATAGTTTATTGAATTCTTTCTCGGCAATGTATCAGGCATTATAAATAACGCGATTAATCGCCAATGTAATTACTTCGGACGATATGGGCGCGTCATTTCTGCCGAACGCGTACATCTTATCGTGACGCTGCTGCAGTTTAAATACACGCGAATTCAAGATCGTGGCGTAATTTTCATCATCGCCGGACACATGGACGTGCCGAAATTGCGGAATAAAGGCGATGAATGTCCATCGCGGAATAAATTTGTTGACGATCCGTTATCGCTTCGTTTTTGCATTCCTCGCCAGAATCCTTATCTCGCCGCAACGAGAAATCAGTAGTTTCTTTTTCCTTCATTATTCTTGCTTTTATACAGACCGCGAAGACCGCTCGTACACTTCGCACGTTCAACTTTATCAGCAACATCTACATATAAATCATTCTTTTCCTATTACTGTTATTTTACGCAAATTGCGTGAAATAAATGGAGATAATTTTAAAATAATGACTTTGGAGTATTATTTCTAATTAATATTTCACGTCTAAAATATTTTATATTTTACCAAAATTTAAATTATTATTCTATGCAATTTTAGAAAGAAGATGCTTTTTTTTAAATTTATTTGCCTTTTTTGTCCGAAAAGGATCTCTTGTAAGCTTCGTAAGCTCGTGCGTCCATGGATATCGTCATCGAGATCTCTCTCTTTCTCTCTCGCGATAGCACGTCAATGGTGGACAAACGGTGAAGGAGATGAAGGAGGAGAAGGAAACAGATGATGAAACGTCGTTCGAAACCGACGATCTCCCGCGTCCGTCTCGACGGCCGCTCAAAGGATGAGCGTTATCGAACTGATAACTCGCGCGCGCGCCCGCGTCTCTTGTCGTCGCAGCTTCCGAGTGAATCTTTCTTCCCCTCGCTCGTCCCTCGAAGAGAGGAGAAGGAGGAAGTAGAGCTTGCATGCGGACGTTTAATACGAAATGCGTGATCCAAAATAACATCCAAAATAACATATTAAAATAAATATCGAACGATAAATTCATCAAATCGTGATCTACTTGTTTAGAAAAGTTTAGATGAAATTATGTTTTGACTTAGAAATAATCTTGAAAAATTGCGGGATATAACGATTTATTAGAAATTTATGTCCAGTAAAAATCTCCTTTCGTAAATAAATTAGACGTCTTTATTCTTATAATTAGCATAACTCTGAGGATTTATTCTAGAGCAAATTCTCGAATACTAATTCTGGAGCATAATTGACTTTGCGGGCAACCGAAGTGAGATATTTATAAATGATTGGTCGGGTTTTTATTACTTAACCGAGCAGATATAATGGACAACTAGTTGTTACACATCGCCTCGATCGAGCGACCGATAAGACGCACTAGCTATACATCCATGCTTGTTGGGGTCATGTGCGTTTTGTGCGGTTCGCATAAAACATACCTTAGGAGATGTATTAGGACTGATAGAAAACGAGAAACGGGGAAGTAACCACCTGCCGCGTCAGTCATTTGCGTTATCGAGAGATCGATTCCGCGAAAAACGCATCGCGTTCCCCGGGGTAGAGGATCGGGGTTGCTGGAATTGAAACTACTCTTACTGTGTAAACGAGTATTCCCTTTAATCTCAAAATACTGAGAAGTGTGTGTAAAATGTGCACTGGAAAGTAATGAGGTATTGTTTCTTTTTATTATTTTAATGTTTCACAATTATAAATATAATGATTGATAACGTTACATATGTGCAAAAGAAAGATAGTACAAACATCTTTTTTGGTATCATGTAGCAAAATTTTTGACAATTTTATGTTATTAGATTAGAAACTCAATTATATCACGTATATAATAAGGTCCAAAACATTCTGCCTAAATAAATTAATTTTTGAAAAAAATGAAGATAATGTATTGCTCTAAAAATATATTAAAATAAAGAATGATTATATTAAAAAGTAAAGATATAGTTGTTTTTCCCTTTTTTTAGTCTTTTTTTATTCTTGGAGCCAGAAATTTTGGCTAAATCTTATTACATAATTAATAAATATATATTAGAATAAACATAATTTTATATAATGCAACAATAATTCTTATATAATCTTTATATCTAAATACAAAGCTGTGGAATATTTCGCCTGTTACAAACATAAATAACTATATTTGTATAAATTGTAATAATTTCTAAAAAGTCAAGCGAGAGCTAGGAACTGTATAATATCTCCATAAAACTTATTTTAATCCTAAGAAATGTAAAAACATTACAACTAATTAATTTTCAATTAAATATAATTAGTAATATATAAATAAAATATGTACATAGAGCGCGCTTACAAAAACACGTACAACGCGCGAAATGATCCGAGAAAATGAAGACAAAAATTCGCCAGTTTCCTTTTTATACACCTAAAGTACCTTTTCGTAACATGTTTCGGGCTCGGATAACCGGTTAATCGCGCCTATAATTCTTCGGTCGCATCCCGATCCGCGTGCGTAGGTCGTCGCGTCGTGTCGCATCGCATCGCGTCGCATCGCATCGCGTCGCATCGCGTCGCATCGCGTCGCATCGCATCGCATCGCATCGCATCGCATCGCATCGCATCGCATCGCATCGCGTCGCGTCGTGTTGCGATGACTTTCTCCGACGCCGTCAAAAACGACGAGGCGAGCGACGCGGCGCGCAACGCGGCGTCGCTTATCAGCGGCGCACGCTATCGCATACGGGTCGCGCTAATGTCTCCTTATCAGAGAGGTGGTACCTACCTATTCGCCAGCGCGCTCTTTCTCTGCCCACACGAGCGGGCCGGATTTCCAGAGAGCCACCAGCACGCTCTAACCGCCTCTCTTTCTTTCTCTCCTTCTCTTCCTCTTTCACCTATACTAACCCGCTTGACCTAACTCTACGTGTCACCCGGACCCTACACTATCACCGTCACCGTGTCGTCGTCGTCGACGTCGTCGACGTCGCCGCCGCCGTCGTCGTGGGACGACGAGGACTTTCCAGTTCCTCGTTTCTGTTTCCGCGCGTTTCCTGATAGCGCGCGACCCGCAAAGCGATAGTTAAAAGCGACGGTGCATTGCGCACAGCACCTGCCCTTTCTTTGCTCTATTGCTGCGTTGCGTTATCAGCTTTAGTCGCTCGGCCGGTGATATCGCTTCCGTCGCGCGGAACGTCGCGCCGCGATTAACCGCTTCCCGCATCTGGGAGCGTGTCGAATAAATGCGATTATTTGCGTAAACGAATAATTATTATTAATAATCTACCAAAGTATCTGATACGAATTTGTTTTTATTTGTAATTGTAGATTGTGTATAACACACTTTACCACAAATTTATGGTGTAATAATCACAGATCCTTGTTGCGTCTTTCGTATATAAATTCTGAAAACGGTTCTGAAAATTAGCTCTCGGAATTTGTCTAATTTATATTTTTCATTACATTTTAGACAATTAGAAAATTTTGTTATAAAGCCGACTGATTTTGTCTTTTCTTTTTCTCATAACTCATTTTATTATTAGAAGCAATACTTTTTATTAAACATTTAATCAAAAGCATTTAACAGAATATAACTTTTGTTTATAAACTTCGGAAGTAAATTTGCAATCTACATCAAATCTTAAACTTAAATTAATTTTAACATTTATTTTATTAGCATATATGACGAAGGGTTCCATAATAATAAGATGTCACTTTTTAGTGCTTTTGCAATTGCTGATTGGAAGATGAAGTGAACTTAGCGTAAATGCAAGAAAAATAACAAATGGCCTTCGCTCATAGGCGATTAATTTTACTAATGAATTTTCGAGCAGCCCGACATTTGCGATTCATTCGCGATGGCGTAAATTTCTATCGTTACGATAGTTGATAAGAGGCCACCTTATCGAACCGTTATCAGGTCTTATCGGAGCGCAACGGCGAATCAGAGTCCGTCGTGCCGAAGTGCCCGCTGATAACACGTTTAATCAACGTAACGTACGCCTATTTCGCGCGAGCGGGCCGCGATTGGCCGCTTTGTCGTGCGATCTCCGGCGAATCGAGAGCCCGCAAGTTCTTATCAGTGGCGCGATATCGTCGATATCACGTCCGCACTATATTTGTGCTTCGGGAATAAATCGATGACGAGAATGCATCGTATGATAATTCGCTCTGATAATTGTGTCGTTATCGCGTCGTAGATCGAGTGAGTACTTGTAAATTAATGAAGTCGTGATACTCGAGTGACTCCAGTAGAAACTCGAGTAGACTCTTCAACTTTACGAATCATTCCCTTCCCTCCACTTCGATATAACAAAGATTGCATTAAAATTGCTTCGATTTAGCGTCAATTTGTGACACTCACAATCCCTTTCAAATTCGATCTTCAAAATTGTTTTAATTGTGCTTCATAATAATCACTGCAAGTAAATCACTGGCGTTGCATTTAAAGATGGTGTTCAAATATTGTTCCATTACTCTCTTTTTTTCAATTATAGAAGAGCATCTTTCTCTTTTCTGATTTCTTGCTTCCAATTTATGTTCAAGTTATCAATTTTTACTCAAATTTTTATAACATCAAATTTAGAATTCGGAAATGTCGCAATTTTACATTTTTTGAGTTTTCTGAAAGATTCTGAAAAAGTTATTACAACTCGTATGGAAACGCTGTTGACAACGGTATTATCGATTCTCTCTTTTTTTCTATTTTTGAGTTTTATCCTTGCCCTTTTCCCGCATTTCTTCACGAGCAGTCGGTCTTGGCGGGGTGGCGGAGAAGCAACACCTTCCCGGTTCCTTCTAACAGGGTTGGGGCACTATCTGATGCCGCGGTGGAGGTGTTAATTCACACGCTCTACTCCCCCACACTCGTCTCTCGCTTACAGTTGCATCCCCTCCACGTGTTCTTCTCCCCCTCGTGCTCTCTTGCATACCTTGCATCCTCATCACTCCCCTTCCATGTTACATTACATCGCCCTTCTTCCTCCCGCATGACACGCACACGCACGTGGCACGCAACGATAGCGACAAGCACGTTTGTTGTAAAATTTAGAGAATATATTTATCATTTATTGTCACATGTTATTTAACGAATCTCATTCTTTGTGTTTCTATCTATATTATGACAGAAAGTATACACACATGTTTATTTACATATTTTGTATATGATTTTTAATTTAATGTAATAATAACCGAATGAATTATAAAAATGGTAGTCTAAAAAATGAAAAAATGTTTTAGAAAGTTATTTTATATTAAAGAGTATTATATTACAATTTTGTACAATTTTGTACGAAAAGCAGACATTTTATTTTTACTTTTTAAAAGTCATATAGAACATCGTCCTCTTCTCAATACTATTATAAATTGAATATATAATTAAGACATTCTTCTCTTTTTATTAATTATTTTTATAAATTATAATACATATATTATTTTACGCTGTAAACATGGAGAATGTTATAATATTTTAAATCTTGTGACTCTAATTATGAATTAAGAGCAAGATATTAATTTTTATTTAGATTTAATTCTATTGTATTATTTCTAAATATTAGAAATATTATATTATGTTAAAATGATGAAGAATTACCTAATGTTCATTAATTAAATTTATTAGCAGTACAACTTACAAGTCGCGCGCGTATAAAGAATTATACATTAACTCATGACTCAACAAAAAATATCTATTACTCTTGTAACACGTTGTAACAAAGCGCCCATGCATGCGTTCACGCCGCGTCGAACTAATTTCCCCAGCTTCGAAAAACCGTACGTCACCACCGGGAAAAATCTCCGTCTCTTTGCGAGGTAGTGGTATTCTTTTCTGCGAAGAGAGAACGTCGCGAGAGAAGAGAGTGTGGAAGCCATTTATCCCTCTCAGTGGGCACGCGTACGTGGACCCGTGCATATACACACGAACACAAACACACATACACAAAGAAGATGAGAAGGCGAGGGAGGCAGAAGGAGAGAGAAAGAGAGAGAGAGAGAGAGAGAGAGAGAGAGAGAGAGAGAGAGTGGCAGCCTTCGTTGTCATGCAGGATGCTCGAAGGGGGATGAAGGCAGTGTGCCCGCCCCCTTCGTCGGAGCCATCCGACCGCCGTTACCCCACCCACCCCCCATCCCTTTTCCCAGCTACCCAGATGGCAAGCCGGCGGGCGCACTTCATTTCCGCGTCTTACAGCCGGCCGGCGTGGCGAAGGAAATGAAAACAATGAGATACAGCGGTCATCCGTTACCGTATGCTCGTCGCGTCTCTTAACTCGCATTTGTATTACTTAAGCGCCTCTAAAAGCGCTCGAGCGAACGCTCGCCTACTCGTGCGAGCAGCACCCTCCCCACCTGCCCCTCTTCATCCCCCGCGGTATCGTGACGCCCTGCGTCCCCGCGTGTCACCGGGTGCATATAAAGAAGTGGCGTCTCTTCCGGTACAGAAGGAATGCGTCAAGAGACAATGCGGGTGGCGATTCTCTCTTAATGAGGATTTCTTCAACCGGGTATACCTTCTCGCAAAAAATAATTTTACATTAACAGTGTTAGTCTAATTGGAAATAATCTTGTTAATTTATTGTTATTTTAACAAAACGAGTATTTGATTTATTAATACTGTTATTGAATTGTTATTAAATTTGTTATTGAATTAACAAGATAATTTCTAATTATATCTAATGCTATGTCTAATGCATCATTTTTTTTCGCATGGTCCTTAAGTTCATGGAACTTAACAACTAACACATTTAAAATTTTACAGAATCTATTCATAATTGAAAAAGTTCTCTTCGATGAAGTTAAGTATTAAATTGGAGAAATGTTATTGTCTTCTCGGAAATGGAAACTTTCTTTTCAAAATAAAAGAAAGAAATACGTCGTTAGGCATAAAATCTTTATTTAGAAAGTGGTTTTTCGTAAAATAAAAAGAAATTATTTAGCAGTTGACACATTGGCAAGCCAAAAGCCCCGTCGCGCCTTTTTTAGTTAAAATTCTTACGCGACGGATATGACCTCCCTTAATTCATTAGTCTCTTCCTCAAACCTCGAGAGGTGACAACTCTCAGAAGATGATTCCAGGCACCCCCGGACCCCTGTTTTGCATTTTATCTGCGAGAAGTGTGGAATCACACAGGAAGCGAAGTCACGAAGAAGGACGATCGAGTTTCCTCCGCCGTGAATCCTGCAGGCTTCTCCTGGCGAACTTGGTTCGTCTTCTTACGCAGGAGAGTGGCGAAAGGGATGATTCCCGCTCTCGTTTATCCCGCGCCGGGATGCGCGGTGTCCTCGTCGAATTCCGCCCTCCCTTCGCCGCTTTCTCCCCCGCATTAAATCCCTCTTCCGCGCGCGGGCGCGCTTTCGTCGGATGGCGCACGTTCCGCCGCACGGAAATTATGAAATCAGAGACACAGGGCACGTACTCTCGGTCTCCCTCGCTACCCTCCCTCCCCGTCCCAGTATGCAGGATCACCTTCGTCCTGCCGTCCGGCCCCGGGTGTCCTCGAGCGAGGAGATTGGCAAAAGTCCGGATGATGTATCGCGCCGCGACGATAATGGCGTCTCTCACTGCTCTCTGCGACACCTCTCGATTGTCTTCTATCATTTTTAACGCTGATAAATACCGTTCTCCGAAATTACCTCGGGACAATGCTGAATATCCTCGCAAGACATTCCGAACGCGATTAGGAGATCGTTCCTCGAGACAACTTGAAAGAATTTACAACTTGAAAATCGGAAAGAGTAGTGTCTCATTTTTTTTTTTCATGACTTTCCTCGATCGTTTACTGTAATTCTTTAATGTCATCAAGATTTCCTGTCGTGATATCGACATTGAAATTGATAAATGCGATGTTCTCTTCAAATGAGAACATTTCTTGCATTTAATTATGAGTTCATTTTAAGCATCTTCCAAGAGGGTTATTTATATTACTTACATATTAATGTATATAGATTGATTGATTGATAAATAAAAATTAACATAGTTATTTCAACTCATAAAAATTTTTATTTTATCATATTTATCAATTAATCTATTATTCATCAATTCAACTTTATTAAATATATTGAAATATTATATATAATTATATCCATAAATTAATATAGTGTGAACCTAATAATTTAATATTAAATTAAAAATCGATTTCTCATTCTGAAATGTTTTTTAATCAAGATTTGCGATCGTATCGATAATGCTGAATATCAAGCGAATATGATCTATGACCGCATTTTTTATTTCTAAAAATTACTTGTAAATATATCCGTAAAATTATCTACCTATCTAACCGCCTAAATATCTACGTGTTATTTTAGGAGAAGAATTGGCGCGAGGTTTCTATCGATTGTTCCAAGTGGCGAAACGTTTCGCGCGAGCGAGCGGGATATCGCGCAAAATAGTTTTCCATCGCCGCTTTCGGACGTCGTAAAATCGACAGGTAAATCACGCGGCGGCACTTTTACCTCGTAATTACGGCATCTAATTGCGAGCGCTAACTGGTTCGATGCCAAGACGGGATGTCGAACGTTGAGGCAAGGGGGTGTAAGGGAAGGCAGGAGGGGCGCGAGTTGCGGAACGTTATCGGAGAGGGTGCTTTCCTGTTATTTGTACGATAGGGGTTGGCATGAAGGAGCGGAGAGGGAAAGAGTCGATCAGATAAAAGCCTCAAAAGCAGCGTCGTTTCACGGGGTAGAAGGGAAAAAAAGAAGGAGACACGTGATTATATGCGCCAACCGAGCTAGGGGCGCAGCTATTACGCTATTATTTTACACTCGCTATTGAATCTGACGTTCTGAATGCTCCTTTAGCTCTGTTCGTATTTTTCTGATTCACAAACATCAGATTTTTCGCAGTGTCCTCGATAAAAATAAGGAGACAGACGAAAAGAGCAAAAATTAAAATGGAAAGAAACAAGAAAATTAAGACTTGGGAGAAATTAAAAAGAAATGATCACATTTAATACAATTCTGGAAAGTCAGTTTTAATTGAATAAATAATGATAATTATCTTATAATCCAGAAAAGACACCTCTAAAAAGTAGAGTTTCAATTTTCTTGCAACTTGAAACAAAAAGATTAAAAAAGGACTAAAGATATGATTATTTTATCTAATAAATAAAAACTTCGAAATTTAAATAGATAATTTAGAGATATTTATTCAGGTATATTTCTTTGGAAATGGAAACGAGTATTTTTAAAATTTATATGTATATTTGGAATTAAATAATAGCAACATGATATTCATGAAATTAATATAAACAATTAAACATTACATTTAATATTATAATAAATATTATTTTACAATCAATATAGTTATATACGGGGTATTTTTATCCACGTCTAGTGAGGAAAATTCACACTGCGGCAGGGTTAACAAAGTACCGCGAAAGGGAAAAAATTCACATACTCACGAGATCCGCGGTGAATATGTGCGGCGGGTGAGGCGCGGTTTCCGTCGGTTCGCTGACGGAAACCGTGCTTTTTCAATCGGCGGCTTTGTCGCTTTTATTCCGGCGCGAAGGCACAAGCTTGGCGTCGCGACGTGACGCGTCCGCGACGCTCCATTGTTTCTCTTTGCGCGAGAGCGCCGCTACTTTCAACGGGCACTGCGTCGCGACGCCCGCCGACATTGGCGGTGCCAACGGCCCTTTATCTGTACTTTTCACCGTCCATCGGAACGATTCCGTTAATTCTCAGGTTAACGGTGTCTTGAGAGAATCACCGATTCCACGAAATTTCCTCAAAATTTTTAATTAAACTTTGTCCATATTTTATACAAGTATCTTAATTTATAGTGATTAATGCTCTATGTATATCGTGTATGTCTGAATTATACATATTCCCATTTGTAACAGGTATATTAATACATACATAGTTTATGGATTAATTTATGTTAGTATTCTGGATATTTTTTATATCTTATATTAATCATTATTAAGTTTTGTTTTAAAAATGTTAAATGTTTTTAACTAAAAATTAGAGGAGATATGTGTAAGTCGGGATCGTGGAAGAGATGATTAATAAATGATAAAATAAGTAACATAAGGAGAGCGCTTTATAAAGATCGAGTATCTATCTAGGAATGAGTGAAACACAGAGATATTGGTTGTGATCTTTGGTATTATTCTGCTTATTCCGGAATAAGGGCGGGTTATCCTGTCGCTGAGAAAGATACGCTCCCCTCGCCGGACCGTAAAACAATTGGCGCGACTACGGTCTCTCGCGATACTTCCGATACGAACGGAGATAAAGCACCCTGTAGACGAAGGTGAGAGGGGGGGACGGGGCGCCCTTGCTTGCCGATATTTACGGGCTGCAGCAACCCTTATCGGGAGCTGCTGTTAGAATAGGTGCGGGCTATAGGTGCATCGCGCGCGCAATGCCTGCACCCCGAATGCCACCTCTTTTCAGTCGAAGGGAGGGGACGCTCGTATTTAGGATATCGATACTTTTACCTTAGCGTCAAGATGCAAAAGAAGTAATGGCTTTCTTGAAAATTGAGGATATATCTTGTCCTTTTTCCTATATTTTCATTTATTATTAAAAATTGAATGTTTTGTTTAGTCGATATTTCTACTTAATTTCGAAATTGAAGGATGATTTACCCAGGAAAACATATGTAAAAAACGCTTTCTTATAAATCTGGTATATCCTGCACATTAATGTTATGTATGTTAATTCTATAACATAATTATAAAATGTGAATGTAAATTAAGTAATCTTACATATTATCATAATTGAAATCTGATTTATACGTAATTCATATTTATATAATTATACAATTTCTCATATACGCGTGATGTAATATCGTTTCTTCATATAATTTTATTGTGTTATGTTATTGTTTATTCAATTATACAGAGAGTAACTCGTAACACATCAAGTCTGTTCTTGAAGAAATGGCTTTCTACATTGTAGAATTATGATTTCGGTAATTAACCGGTACTAAACTTGTTTCTCGTCGTTTGTTTCGCGCGGTAGAAATCATCCGGCGATACGAAATCGCCCGCGATATCGAACGAGCAGAAAGAGGAAGAGGGGTGTGCAGTCGGAAAAGCGCACACTTTCCCGTCGCTATCTAGAGAACTATTTCTCCGGTGTCTGGAAAAGCATTGCCGGCTGCGATAACGACCACCGTGAGGGTGGCCGGCGCGGAGAAAGGGCGAATTTATCGGATCGCCGATGCCCACATTTGCACGCTCTTTCTCTCTCTTTCCTTTTCGCTTTCGACTGCATTTTTCTCTTTTCCCTTGTTTATTTATCCGACCAATACTCTGACAGTGAGCAGAAGCGAAAGAGGAAGGAGAAACGGGAATAATTAATCTTGTTCGCCAACATTCTTTGGTTCTGCGTTATTATCGAATATACAATATTAGATTTATTCAAGTCTGTGAAGTTGACACTCCAAATGCGAATTTTTACAAAATTGATATGGTTTGATTGTCTACAATTTGTCCACAAATTATCGTTTTTGTCCGCCTTGCAAAAAAATTAAAAACATTCATTATTAACATCCCTAAGTGGGCTTCTTTTAAAGTATCTAATTGCACATGACACAGATTTCTCTGCAAATTAAAAAAATTCTTAAAAGCATTCGATAGATCGTGATTTTTAAAAATATTTTATTGCGAGTCAAAGATATTGATTGTACTTTGATAAAATTCTGTATTAAAGATCCGATAAAAATCTTCTTTTTGACACTTGCGATGTTTTCTAGATGCCATTACTTTTCTAAAATTTACTCTTTATCGCTGCTTTATATCGATAGCACATGTCTATTGAAGATACACTGCTTAAGATACTCCGTATATCTCGCATTGTTCTCGTCGGTTTTTACCCTCCGCGTGTACGACTTATGTTCGAGGCATTTGTAGCGTCATTTGTACCTGATCCCGGTTAGGCTCGACCGTGAGTGACGTCATTAATCATCTCGTGCTCGTCGTCGTCTCGAGCGAGAGGGCGGACAGGTGTGTTGCGCGTCTTTTGTGTGTGCATATATGCGTGTGCGTGAAGAAGACTAAAAAGAAGAGGGACGTCGGGGGAGGCCGTCGCGCCGCGGTGAGATATCGATCTCGATAATTGAATCGCGGTCGATCGCGCGGACACCCCGCAGTGCGAAACACGTACCCCAATCGCGAGCACCCGGTTTTTTCCACCGCCTTTCGGGGCTTATTACCACTTGTACTCGCGGCATGGATCGAGGATCCTTGATCGTTCGGCGCGATACATGCGCGCGTGTTACCGGTATATTTGATCTTGGGATGTGATAACTGCGAGGCGAAGAAATCAAGGAATCGGGATAATTGTAATTTTAATTGGAAGATCGTGTATTCAATACGTGATAAATTCAGCTAGTTGTACGTACAAAATTGTATAGAACAGGATACACGATTGCATAACAATGAATGATAATAATCAAACAAATTGCTAAATAATAACGAATATTAAATATAAATAATAAATGCATCTTAAATAGATAATTGATAATATCAATTTATTTAATTTAAGTAACAAAATTAAGCCACTAAATATTCATAATTCAATAAAAGTTTATGCAGATTTAAGTAAACCCAATTTCTTAGGAAATCTTTCCTGAAAAAAATATGCAGATGTATATATAAATTTAATTTTCTGCAGAAACTTTCTCGAAAAGAAAAAATTCAAACAAATTTCTTGTTAATGATAATGTCAGTTTTAGTGGCCATGTCCATTTTACAATGCTTACAAAACGTCGCTCGATGGGCGGAATAAAAATCTCGTTAAATAAATAATTCCAATGTCATACGTGAGCGAGAATAAATTTGCAGAAAATAGATTTTTGCCCTCAAGATATAGAGATTATTTTGATTTATTAACGTATATCTCAAGCAAGTGGAGTACGAATTATATTGATGCATGTACTCGCTATTTCAATTTGCAGTAATACCGTATTTCGCGTCTCGTGTTGAAAATCTCATCACGAAGAAGTTGTGCGTGCGTGCATTCGTGTGTTCGTTCATTTGTTCGTCCATCCGTCCACGAGAGTGCAAATCGTTTACGCGACTAACATCAACGACTTTCCCAACCTCGGTAATGGACGAGCCATGTCTGCCCTTTTCCTCTGTCCTCGGCAATTGCCGTCGATCGCGGCTGTCGATACCCTCTTCGACACGCCTTCGCGTCTTCGGCCATGACGCGCCGGCGAATGCCGACCGCGAAATCGACGACGATCGTCTCGCCATAGTGACAGTGCTCAACGCTAATAGTTAACATTTTGTAGAGAATTCTCAGATATATTTTATTGAATCTCAAGCAACTAAATAGATCGGTCGGTTGTGAAATTTAATTAATGATAAATCATTATAAAATAAAAAAATGGTAAAATAGTTTAAAATTTTTAATTAAAATTGAATTATGGATAAATTAAAATAATCTAAGAATTTATTAAAGTTAAACAATCTGATAGCGTAATGAAAATCGTAAAAGTGAGATTCTTGATTAATAACCTGTACAAACGTATTTTTTTCCGTTATGCGGTAATACTTTCTAATTAATTATCTATCTTTTTAATTGTTTACACGTAAGAGTTCCTCGCCGTTACATACCGCCGCTCGTCCGCGTACCGCCAAGGGAAAAGGTTCGCGCGTAGACCGCCGCGAAAATGGCGGTCGTGTGCCCCCGGGTTTCCTCCCCATAGAACGAACGGCGAGCCCGTTATTGGCAAGAAGCATGCGATAGTCGCGAAACATGCATAAATGCATAGCCGTCTCCCAGATGCAGGCGGATACCGGCGCGCAGATCCCCCGGCCCGACAACACTGGCCACCCCTTTTTGCCGCCCCCGTGCAACATTTTTCCCCTACTCTACCCTCTTCTCGCCTGCCTGCCGTGCCCCGTATGCCTGTGTATCCCGTTTCCGAGCACCCGGAACCGATCGGAAGAGGTGAAAGGTTCGAAGGGACTCTTCGAGAAATCGCGCGTTTACCTGATGACGCCCCGAAGTGCAGATGTCGTCATTTTTAGGGGCGCTACTATTTTCAAACGGAAGTAATGATTTAAAGTATATAAAAAAATCTTACAGTATGCAAGATTCTTACATCTTTTAATCCACTTTTTCCAATCTATTTTAAATGGGACAAAGAAATTCATTAAATTAAAAAAAAACCGTTGGATTCACTATTAAGCAAAGTAACTAATTCTAATCTATAATTTTAATTGTCGTCAATATGTTATCGTAGCCATGAACGTTATGACAAGTTGTTTAGAGAAGCTAAAAATTCGGTTCTCACGGGTGACACGTCTCTCCTTTCCGCTCCTCTTTTTTCTCCGCCATGCAGATTTTCATGCCTTCTATTTACGCTCGTAAATAGGTGCGAAGAGAGACGCAAATTTAATTCGATTCGCGGCTTAATCGCGAGGTTCCCGCGACGAAACGAGCGGCAAAGGAGAGATCTCGTGCTTGGCGCGGCGGCGAGAGATATAATGAATTACCGCGAGAGGAAAAAGAGAAACAGGGGGGAACACGCAGGCAGATTAAGTTGAAAAGAAGGAGGGGGATTGGCAAGGCAATTAGCACACACTTGCCATGCCGACCGCGAGCCGATCGCGGCATTCCTGGCGCCTCTCTTGATTGGCAGCGAGCGCGGCTCTTACGTACGTCGGTTTTCTCAAGGCGGTCTCCGTCAAACGACCCCCTGAACTATTCTCGCGAGGTCGTCGTCGCGAACGCGCCGTCAACCACGTGAGGATACTCGCGATCGAGGCGGCGCTCCGACGAAAAGGGCACACGAGCAAAAAAAAAAACGTTTCGCTCGCGTATCTAATTATAACAAATCGTCGGCGCCAAGCGACGATATTGCGGCAATCGCCATTTGCAGGTGTAGCGAGTTTACGATCGTACGTAAGCAACTTAAACATTTACTTATCTCTCCTACATCCTGGCAATTTTGAGTACCTTCTACTTTAAGAAAAATTTATTGGATTTTAATAAATTTGAAGATGACTCGCGCGAGAAAGATTTGACGAGACGTTGCAGTTTTTCAAGAAATATTTATGACATGTAAATTAGAAATATTATTATATAAAAGATTATAATGTAATCTTTTATCGCTTCACATTTTAATGATAAATTTTTTTATAAGTTTAATAAATTGTTAATAGCTTTGAAATATAGAGATTATATTAGTCAATAAAAATTGTGGACATTTAATTGAGCAAATAATTAGAACTGGAAATTAGAGAATTTAATGTTTAATTTAAAATGTATGTCCCAATCAGTTTTAACCAGACTTTATTTATTAATTCAGCGTATTTTTACGACGATAAGCATATATACAATAATGTACACGCAACTCGAAAGAGTTATCACAAATCTCACTTATTGTTAGAGTAATTTTAAGTATGCTAATTAAAACAAATTTCTTTTTTTTTTTTTGCTCTCCTGGATTTTTGCTCGTTCAAGATCAATTGCGTGAAACGAATCTTCAATATCGAGTAGCTTCATCTCGAAAATCTTACTGGTTTTCCTATCGTATCTTTCGACGAAACTCTCGAACTCAAGGTCTTCTCACAATTGGCATATTTTCCAATGGTGAGGGACACCCTGTACATGTAGCATTATGCATGCCGCGGCATGATACGCATACGTATATTCGCGATATACGCGTTACGCGTAAATACGTGGTGGAGCCGTAAGTGGGCCCGGCACGTTAATGGGCCGCGCTACGCGAGATAAAGGATTATTGATCGTAAATAATTTCGTAATGTACGCGGCGATAACGTTGCAATCGCCATCGCGGACCTCTTATCGCCCTGTCTGGCATTCCGTCGATCGCGCCGAAACTCGACGCCGGACTTTCCTCGAGGGGAGAAGACGCTACAATTTCGCGAACGCGACTGTGTTACGGGATACTCTTTCACAAACTCAAGACCTTTACCCATTTTACGCACGTTTTCAGCTTTATTTGATTTTGCGTTTGTTAAAGATAGAATTTAATACGGATCCTAATTTCTTTAGTTTAAATTTTTCTACCTCTTTAAATATTATTTATTTTTAATCTTTTGTTTCTATTTCTATTTTGAAAAATATCTATATTCTGTACAATTTATGGACGATTTAATAAAGATTTTAATTTTGATTTTGATTTAAAACAGTTTAATACGTGGATTGCAATTTCAATTTGATGTTGTTTTAATTGCGATATTATTTTTATTTATCGTACATCTGCGTTCTTTTATTATTTTTGGACGATGCAGTTTGCTATTTTCTATTTTAGTTAAGCGTGACTTGATGTTTCATTTGAATGTAGAGATGGGACGGAAGCGCGTAGCGCATTGGGGTACGAGGGGGGTACCTTTTAGTAGCTGTCAGGTTACTTTTCGTGGGTATTAACGCTTATCGGATCTATCCGGTGGCTATGCGGTGCCTGCATGTCGACACGCGAGTGCGAGTCGCTCGCTCGCTCACACTATATCGTAATTTTATGCACTTCGGGCCCGATGAATATGGATTCGTTGCCGTTGCACCTCGCCGGGTCGTCGTCGATTTATGCGGGCGCTTCGTCTCGCCGATCGACCGAGCCGTTCACCCGAGAATCGCGGAAAAATGCACAGGGAGAGATACGGATAAAGATAAGAGATCGGTATCTCTAGAAAAATTTGATTCAGCATCGAGATATTCTACTTCTGATTCTGGTATTTCGTGCCGAAACGACATAATGTCTCAAAGTTTGCAAGCCTTTAAATAATATAAAAAATATTAAGTAATTAGTATTAAAATTAATGAACATTAAGTATTGCAGCTGAAAGAGATTTGATAAAAATGGAAATAAATATCAATTTTCAAGCGACTCAGGCACAAAATCCTGGAAAATTTCGCGATCGCTCGACGGGGGAGGCGGGAGGAGACGCGAGTCCTGAATCCGCCGACGTGCTACGCATACACACACACACACGCATATATTTACAACGATACACGGTAGGTGTGTATGAGTGTACAAATAACGTCCTACGAGCGGCGCAGAATCGTTTGATATCCATACAATGCTAAACCGCACCGAACACTAACGCTCTCGCGAAGCAGATTCGCGACGATAAGACCTTCGCGTGTGCGTCGCGCGCACATACGTACACGCATGCACGCACGCACGTGCACGCATGCACGCACGTACACGGACGCACACACATACACATACACGGGCATACGATGCACGGGCCGAGCGCGGCAGCGGAGATAAGGCATGGCACACGTTGCTAGATATGTAGCAGATATCAAGCGACGGGCCCGAGCTCGCTATACCGAGTGTGCACGGGCGACGTACAAGTAAAGTCGGTTACTACCTACCTATCTGCCTACCTACCTACCTACCGGCGGGGCTGCCGCTACACGTGTGTAGCTACAGGGAATGCTACAAGCGATCGAGACATCGTCCACGTGAGCGAGGCGATCCGCGGAATTCCGCGTCGCTGTCCAATAGACGCGATAACAGGGCGATAGTATGTGAAGCACTTGTCTTTATGGAATATAATTGATCTCGCGGAATACATTCTTCCGCAGCGATTGCAATTGCAATTGGTCTCCTCATTATTATTGGGTGGATTCCGAGCGTGATTTTGATTAATGATCGCGCGCCAAGTCTACATTGCTATATATTATGTTTTCATTATCCTACTTGAATGAGCTTTTGGTGTGAAATATTTCTTTCGTTGCTTAAAGCTGTAAAAGAGTTGTAAGTTTATAATTTTATATTTATATTTGAGAGATGTCATCGTTTAGAATCAAAATTGTACGAAAATCTCTTGAACTTAGATTTAGTCTTTTATGTATAAAACTTAGATTATAATTTTTTTACAATTTTAGTTTATTGTTACTTAACACGTTTTGACACATTAAATAATCTCAAGCGTTACATCTCTCATGGATTTCGTAACTTTCATTCGCGCAAATATTTCATTAAACTTCTTCGAATTTCTACATCGCGTTGCTCCTCTGAAAACAATCTTTAGCAGAAAAATCAGCCGTATCTTTCAATTATCATTTTTTAAACCGCGTGGATAGAATCAGCCATTTTTATCGTCTTTGCGAGGGAAAAAAAGAACTTTTTATTGAAGAGTGATAATTATTTCCATTGTCCTTGCGTTCGTTTATCGTTCGTTTAATTAATAGACGGACGGCACGTACTCTCGTTATCGGGAAACGATTATTCCGGAATATTTCGAATAGCCGCCGTCGCCGCCGATATCGTTGATATCGCATGCCAGAAAGATGCCGGGAGATGCGTTACTCCGAGCTCGATTAAAACAAACTCCCGGCCGATTTCCGGTCACGCCATCCGGGATCCGATCGTGACGATAGCGATGTAAGAAGGTGATAATTGTGACATCATGCAGCGCAATCAATATGATGATGTGATGCGGGAAAAGTAAAACCTTGGGAAAGAGCGTTCGAGAAAAAATCAAGATGACATCCATCCCGAGTTTTTAGATGCTAAATAAAAAGATGATGAAGTAAATCTCACGAGTGATGTCTCGGCCGATTGAAGTGCTCCGTGTAAAATGGCGTCGGCCTGAATTAAGATTTTTGCGCGGAGGGGAAACCCGGGTAATGTACCCGGTGCGCGGTGTGTGCTCGGTTGAGGATTATCTGCCGGGAAATCAACTTAATATCCATACAATGTCACGCACTTCTCGCACACACGACATGCCGTTAGCGTCGTTTCGCTCGACGCCGAAGTACCGCGTCGATTCCGCTGAAACCGCGCGATGTAAGATCCGCGGCATTCCTACATATATTTACGAACCTTGGCGATATTGTGTCGCTGGTGAAGGCGATTTTATAAACACGAGCGTTTCCAAGTGATCCGATCGATCATACGGAATGGCGACCGACCGTGTTAAATTGACTCTAAACACCGCGAAATAAATTTCTCGCGCGAAAGCGAATGGAAGCATATATTTTCAGACAAAAAAGCTAAGAAGCAGAATGTCATTACAAGTGTATAAAATGACGGGATTAACATTTTTTGAAGATGATAAATGAAGATGATAATGAAACAACATGTGAATATTAAAAACTTTTTATAAATTGAAATTTAAATTAAAACTTTTTATAAATTTAAATTAAAATTTAAAAAAAGTTTTATAAATATGTTATATAAATATATTTTTGAAAGTTAATTTTAACACTGCAACTTCATTAAAATTGACATTTCATTGTTGCTATAATTGAATTAAAGAGATTAACTTATGTGTCTCTTAATTTTAAATGAGCGAAGGAGTTTGAATATTAAAAAATAAATAGGTAAATAGGAAAATGTATAAATATGTGTTTTGAAATTAATTTTAATTTGGCGAAGATTACAATGCAGAATACAATATCTCGTGATCAATAACTGAATTGAAAATATTAACTTATATAAAAATATTAAGCCCTTTTCTTCTGAATGCTAGCGAGGGAAAAGCGAATTTTTCTTTTGGTTACACATTCGTCTCACACACGCGAAACGGCGGGGTTAACGGAGTGTCAATGTGGGAGGGAGGGCGAGGCTCCGAGGGGAAGGCGTCGGTGTGTGTGCTAATGAACGCCATTAAAAGCAGCGTTAATTAGATTGCGCTAATCAGATCGCTCCGCGTCCCAACCGTATCTACAACCCTTTTTTTCGTACGTGGCCGCCAGCATTCGTACGCGATGGGGAGGAATGCGGAGTGGACTCGCACGAAACACCCTTTCTCCCCCTGTCCTCCTACACCGTGGCCGTGATTATTCAACTTTTTTCACAGTGTCGCCCTTCGACACTCCGCGCGTCCCCCACTCTTCTTTACACTTGTCCAGATCCCTTCGAGCGGAATCGCGGCGAAAGGATTTTCGAAGCGACTCGTATTTATTAATTGTGTTAATTGATTATTAATCGAGATTAGAATTATTCATATGTTATTATTATCTTAATGTACTCTTGCATGAGATAACGGATATTACAGTCAATATTTCAAATTTTTTTTTTTAATTATCATGCTCATTGCGCGAGAGTCTAGTTCATCTCACGCTCCAGAAATTCGAGATACGAATCTTTCGCTCTTCGATAAGCCATTTCTTCGATCAATGATAATCGCTTCCGTTCTGATTCCGCACTCGCGAGGAAAGAACGCATCGTCGGGTGAGATCGGCAAATCGGTTCGAGACGGCGACGCCGGTCCGGCGTCGCCGATACATCATCGCATCGAGTCGAATCGAATCTTCGTCTTCCGCGATAGATTCTCGTTTCGAGCGGGCGGGCGGAATTAAACGGGCTATGATCCATAGATCACGGATAGGATAGTGGGGTTCCGGCGAACGAGCAAGGGGGCAGGAGGGAGGAAAGAGGAGGGGGCGGCGAGACGGGCTCCCGCGACCGGAACGATTCTGGCCAGATCCTGCTGCTGCTGCAGTGTCTGGGGTAATGACGTGCGAACAGATATCGGATCCCTTGCCTCTCCTCGCGCCGTCGTGTCCTCGGGGACGGGACGTCGGCGGGACGTAGAGGGGAGAGGGAAAGGGCTCGCACCTATCTCCTGCTTAACGCGCTTCGCACGCATGGTTTCACGCACACGTGCGACGGTCGCGCCGAAAGGCTCGCCGCAAGCGGAGTAAGAGATACGGCGAGTAAACGTCGCCATCCTCCGAGATCTCTTTTCAATTTTCGTCCAAACCGTAATCAACGACGGAGAAAACCGACGAGAGCATCGTGCTTGAAATATGTGAAGTATTAAGGCGTTTAATTGGAATATACGGAGCGTTACGTTGAAGTACGTGAGTTAAGAAGTACAAGTTTTTTAATCGAATTAAGATTAGTAGGTTAAAGTTATTATACTCAAGCATGCTAATCTCGGCCAAGTTGGTTGACCTAATCTTACATTTGAATTTAAACATCGCGATAATTTATAAGCTTAAGTTTGAAAGCTCTAAGATTCGAAGGCTGTTCTAAAAGATGCAACATTCACAGGAAAGAAAAAATTTATTTTGGTTATTATTACTTCGGTGTTTTGTTGTAGAAAATGTCCGCTGTATCTTAATCTTGCCTTTAATTAAAGAATCGATTCGATCCTTTCTGTTTATTCCCCAGTATCTTGGAAAACATCTGCTATCAAATTAAAGTTCTCCGCCCCCATTAATTAAGAATTACTCTTGAGCGACCTGCGGGAGCATCTTCGGGCCCAGTTCTCCGGGCCCAACGAAGACAAAGCCGGGCGGGAGCGATAAGAGATAGAGACGGATGAAGGTCGGCGGGAATCGGCGGGAGAGGGGGGATTTTAACGAGAAAAAATAGGCGAGACGGAGATAAATAGGGAGAGGTAGAGGCGGAATTTCGCGATGATCGTGCCGATGTCTGCTCGAGCAGCGAGACCTGGGCGACCATAATCGTTCCTCGTATCGGCCGTGCACGGCCGTTATCGCGCTTATCGCCGCGTCCGGTCTCTATCGGCCATCTATGCAAATCGCGACTAATTATATTTAATTAGATTCGACCGCGGCGCTGGCGGGGCGATCGGCGCGATGCGATGCGATGCCTTCTAAGCTCCGGCTAGAGACCCGTGCTAATAATTGCAGCGATAGTCTCCGCCATTATATACCGGCAGTACATTCGCTTTTCGCGAATTGCAGCACATCTGAAATCTACGACAGTTTTTCTGTGACGTTCATTTGCACGCGTCAACGTTTCTTTTATGTCCAAACGTAATTAACAATTTTTGACACGGATTAAAATATGACATGCTAAAATCATCAAAACTTTACAAGAATTATACATATATTCAAAAAGTTATAAAAATAAATTTTAAAATATCTATATTATTTGAGCTATTTCTTCGTTCCTTTTTTTATTGCCGAAAAAATTTCAAATTATTAAAATTCTTATAAATTCTTTGTTTTTTTCTGTCATTAAATAATCTGAATGAACATTTACAAGAAGAAAAATATTTTTAATATAATTTTAATAGTTCAAATAATTTTAATGTTGGATTTAAGAAACTAATTTAATATTAAATAGATTTAAATATTGTGCTTGAAAAAACATAAATTTAAATATATAAAAATAATTACATTTTTATTGTATTTATCTATTCTCTCCTTTTTCGATTTCTGGTTCCGTCCGTCTCAATTTTTCCTCCTTGTCTTTCTCTTGGTGACTTCAATGATATGGCGAGTCAGAAATGCGAAGGTTAAAGGCTTAGAGTAAATCGCGCACGGTGGTGCTCCTCGTAAAGATAAGTGTTCCTGGGCCCCCGCCGAAGGTAGTACCCTGTTTCACGATCCGTACCCCCTTCTCCCTACTTTTGCGGGTCTCGCTATCGGAACATTATATCGTACGCAACACACGCATACACACTATCATACCTGTACGGCTACGTTTCCAATTAAAATTAGGTCGGACACGGTTTAGAGCTCGTCGTCGCGAAACGCTCGTTGTTCGCGACTTACGTTTTCGTTTTGCCTTGCCCGGCCTGCGAACTTTATTTATTGACCGTTTAATCGATTAAATGACTGGTTAAAAGAAGGAGGATGCAGATAACACGGCGAGGTCTCAATTTGGAATCCCGGTGCTTTCTCAAGGATTGTATATAAATATTAATATTTGTATAAAGAGAAAAAGAAAATAATTTCGTTAGTACTAGAAATCGCTAAACAAATACAAATAAATCGCTAAACATGTTTGTGATAAATTAATAGTTCTTTATGAAATAATAAATAAGCTTGCGAATTAATTAACAAATGGAAGTTTCGACTAAATTACGAGTGAAATTCGAGACTGAAGATTTCTTGTGTGAATGAAACGTAGGTCCTCTAAAAAAATGAAAATTTTTTAAATGAAAATTAATCATATGTAAATTTAAGGAAACGAAGAAACTGTGGCGATGAATAAATGTTACAATCTGTAACAATAATAGCTCTAATACTATCATCGCAGCTACTATCGTCGAGAAATAATCTCTAGACCATTGTCGGATCTTTATCTATGGGCTGTCACTGCGATAGAGACCATCAGTCTTAATTCATGAAAATCCTGTGCTTTGCGGACTGGTCACAAAAATCTCTGACATACGGGGTGTCCCAAATAGCTATAGACTCTACAAAATTGACAGGAATGATTATAAATGTCTCTACGATTTTGTTTTAATTCTTTTTTCACTATTTGACGTTAAGTATCTGACAATCAAATCTCGTATTAAGGTTTAATTGAAAGGGTCTTCTTCAAATTAACAGGAAGGCAAGATCTCATCGTCTCAAATTGCAGCCTCATATAAAGCTTTTAATTTCGAGCCACTTGTAATGCAAAATCTAAATGATAAACGCAACAGTAGTAATAAAAGAATGCAATATTAAAGCACTATCAAATCTCCATAAATTATTCAATAGTTACTATAGTACCGTTCTCGTAATAATAATAAAATTATAGATTATGAAAACAAATTACAAGCAATAAAAATCTAAGTTTTCACATTAACAAAATCCTCGTTTTTTGAACAATAGTAACGACCATTGATGTTTCCAGTCATCGCGTTGACCGTAGTGCTTCTTGTTTCCCGGTACCTGCAGCTGTAAGGGACACCCTATGTAAGAGTTGCATTAGTTATCTTTGCGATGCAGAGGTGGTTGGGGGAGAGGACGATAGGGGAGGAATGCAACCGTTGCTTTATCGACGAAGCGTGGGTTTCGAAGTGCCGTCTTCTGGCCGAGAATGCAGGTGCTTTATCTGCTGCAGGCCCCGCGCGCAGAGAAAAAGGCCGAACGATACCGTGGACCGGTGGACCCGAGGGGTGAGGGAGAGCAGATTACTCCAAATAAACTCGTGTCGAAATTCGTTTCAGTCGTATTTAACACTGATAAGGAGATCGAACGAATTTTATAACGTTCCCTGACCACTTCGGCCCAAATAATTATCAGGTCCCATCGAATCTCCCTTTTCGGAGGAATGCCTCCGCCAGGAAGGGGCAAGGATTCTCTAAGTCACTTCTTTTATGCATTTCCAAGATTAAAAGAGAAGACTGTACGTTTATTTTTCTCGTAAAATGTGGCTATTGTAATAATATTTCTGTAATTTCTTTGCGATGCATTGCGATATTAATTTATGCAGAAAAGTAATGAAAAAATTATATTACATAATACTCTAATATTATAAATATTGTATAAAAAAATTCTTTATTTAAAAATAATTATATGGTACATATAACGAATGAATTTTTATTTTGTATATTAATTTGGAGAGATTGTCATTACGTGGAAACGTCTTTTCTATTTGATTATTTCTTTTATTATTTTGTCGATTTATTCATGGACGGTTTGATATTTCGGCGAAGAAAACTGTAAAGAAGGAAAGAACTTAGGTGAGAAGAAAGGAAATTTAACGAGCGGACGCTCAGCCAATGGCACTAATGACGCTATAATTAATTGCACAAAAGACTGGCCATTACGTCCGTTTCACACGCGAAACCTCGAGGAAGCTTCGTCGACTGCATGTGCGACACGCAATTTGTTAACTCGGTCAAATTACACGACGCGTAATATCGGCATATTACAACGATAAGTTTGAAATCGAAATGGAAGAAAAATTTAAAACTGAGTGACTATTATTTTAGATAAATTTTTAAAAATCCAATATATTGCAACTGTAACATAAAATAAATATAAAATAGTTTATAATGAAATAGCAGAACTGATGTTAAAAAAAATCTTAGTCACACCCAGTAGAAGCATTCCAGGCTTCAGTGGGAAGAGATATCCTCTGTCAATTGTCCTTGCGACGTTCGTGCAGAATCTACCGGCATTCAACGAAAAACCCGGGTCGCCTTCGATTTAATTTTTAAACGGCTTGCACGCGTTTCCAGGCTTACACGAGCGGCGCGATACACAAAGCCGAGTGCAGGCCGAAGTGTTGTCACGTTCGAATAATCCTTCCACGAAGAGACCTTTTCAGGAAAGTGAAATCGGCTTCCTCTCGACAACGAGGAGAAACATTTTTTACGATGGAATTTATTGCTGAATGTGTAACCAAAAGTTCGAGGTTCGGTCTTCGTTGACGTTCTTATAAAAGAATTGTCAGAGCTAGTCTAGTACGTCGTATTTTTATGAAAACAAAAAACTGCGTTAAGAATGATCTAATCTACCTAGATTTCTCTCTCTCTCTCTCTCTTTCTCTCTCTCTCTCGCTCTCTCGCTCACTCGCTCACTCGCTCGCGCGCGCGCCTATTCTGCTTATCATCTCGTGGCTGGTATTGGCCCGATATCGAATGAATGCCTGGCTTTATGATCCGATCGCGCAACCGATAACGGACCACGTATGCACACCCGTTGATTATGCACTCGCGGTGCATGCGCATCGCGGAACTGATCTAAAAGCATTACTGATACGTTGCATTGTCGGATAATCGAAATCTCACTCTATTCCTTAAACGACGAAAATCTTTAAGTATACTTAAATCTGGAATTAGTTGTTAAAATATAAAATGAAATTAAGGTACTTTAGACCTGAAATAAAATGCTAATAAAAATAGAAAGAGAGAAGTTTTCAAGAAATTTTAAAAATATGAGAGAAAACTTTAAGAAATATTTCTTTATACAAGAAAAGATATTAATATTTATTATAGCACTGTGTTGCTTTTAATTCTATTAATTTATAGTCATAGCTTTCCTGCTTAATATTTTTACATTTTTTTTTCGAGACTTCTTTCACAAAGTGCGAGAACACAATTTCGCTTCAGTGACGCGTGAATCTTGTCGTTTGCGATGCAAAAAAGCGTGGCAAGGAAGGGGGCCGGAGCGAAGTGGGCCTCAAGGCCCGGCCGCGGGCAGTATCGACGAATTATCGCGAAGGACGCCCGCGCCGTGCGTGACTTTGTTCTTGATAAAATTATCCTCGCGCCTGGTAACGAAGTGACTCGCGCGTTAACAACTCGCCGGCTGATTGCAAATTATGAGCCTGAGTCGTTTTCGCCATTTTAGCCACTCGCATACATCGCATACATCGCAATGCGCTTATCGTCAGATCCACGATTTTTCTTTCTTATAAGTAAACCCCGAGGGCTGCCAATAATTCTAATGAGTGCTTTACACAACGCGGTTTTACTAATCTAAATATTAATGTAATTAGCATTGTTTTTTTTTTCAATTAGACTGTTCCTCGATTCAATAAGATATTTAATAGTTAACTTAAAATATTAAATTAGATTTATGTAATTGATATTAACGATTTTTTGCAATTTATCGTTTCAATTGAACTTTACTAATTTTAAACTTTGTAATTTACACATAGGCAAGAGACGGTTTTTATTCTGTTACAGAATAGAGAGTTTTTGCGTAGATTTTATAAAAAAAGATAACTTTGATTTGAGCACATATATCTTCACTCTTCAACAATTTCTTTCGTTGCCACTTCCCATTTATCGCTCTCGACTCGATTCTGCTCAGCTCGTTTCGGCTTTACTCCGCTCCGCTTTCCTCGGGAAATCATCCGTGTATCTCTTCCGCGTCAGTTAGGATAACGCGCAACGTCCTAGAAGTCGATAGATGTTAGATAAGGAGCTGGTCCACGTCAGCGCGCAGCACCCGCGACGCGAAATTAATATTCGCAATTCAACTTGAAGATCTTCACGCGAATCAAAATTAGCGGTACGAATAGACTAGCGAACCTGTCGTTCATTTAATCGAATTTCGTTGGAGTGAATATCGGTGAACTTTAAGAATCAACTGGCAATTGGTTTGATTCCGAGAGAAGTGACAAGTCAAGTTTCAAAAATTAAAAGATTGAAAGTCAAAGGATTTTTTTTACGATAATTTCTTTTACGAGAATTTTTATCTCGCAATCAGATCGAACCGAGGAAGCCGTTTCTAAAGCCGTTCACTCTGTGCATTTATTCCGTGTCGCTCGCCTAACGCTACGTCGCAGCACTCGATATCCAGCAGATAAGGACGAAGCGGTCCAGAAAGATCGCAGCATCCGCGCGCCGAACTGAATATCCCGCCGTCCATTTTTCCACGCGCGTCTCGCGCCGCATTCTCCCTTGCCCTTCCCGTCCGACGACGGCGAAGAAAGAGGTGAAGCGAACCCGCGAGGGAAGAGAGCGGCAAGGGGGCGAGGGGGCGAGGGCGAGGGGGCACAGGCGGTGGCTATCGGAAACCCCACGGCCCCACAACCAATGCCACGGCGCCTTTATCGTTTTACAACAGAAAGGCGCACATCAGTCAACCGGTATCTCCTCACGCTTGATTTCCCGTGGCCACCCCCTCGTACTCGCCCCCGCTTCCCCTTTCTCCTTCTTTCCCCCTCGCAGCCGCAATCCCTACGGCAGCCCTTCTTTCCCTCCCGCCGTGTCTCTTTCTCTCGCATTTTGCTCCGAGGCTCCGTGTCCTCGGCTTTCCTTCTTCCAACCTTTCGCCTCTCCTCGGCAGCTACCCTTCGGGCGGTCGGTCGGCGAGGGGTGCGGGCGGCCGACCGGGGGTAGGCGGCAGATAGCGGGACGACGTAGCGCGCGGTAGTTATGAAAACATATGAAATATATTCAATCTGGGCCGACGCGATAACACCGTCGGCCGACCGCGGCGGCGGACAACCTCCGACCAACCCCCGCGGATATACAAGCAGGTGTATGCGCGCGCGTATGTATGTGTGTGTGTGTATGTGTGTACGAGGTATGGCACGTCGTCGTCCTGAAGATTGCGCGCTCGCTCTTTCGACGAATGCTGCTGCCGAGGGGGTTATCAAGATTGCGGAGGGATCGGGAGGGATGAATGCGTCGCTCGGACCCGGCGAATAGTATCCCTAGAATTTCACTCGTACGCTTACCGGTGATATCGTGAATTCTGCCAATTATTAGGATTATAAAGTACTACATGTAATAACTCGAAAGAGACATTTTTTTAAGGGTGATTCGGCGCTTCCTACTCGAGCGAGTAGGAAATTCTGATAGGAAGTAAAACAGCAACTTCTTTCTCGTTTCACACGGTAGAGATATCTTTCATTTTGCGAATTTCAACATTATCAACTGATGTCTTATGTTACTCGTCTGATCTACTTCCCGTTTCTCTTTAGATGATTCATCAGAATGAGTCATTCGCGCCGCATAAATTAGTCGTAAACATGCAATCATCACTTTTTTGTGTAACAAAGCGATGCACATAAGCTAGATTTTAATTTTAATAATGAAAGTTTAAGTAAAAATTAAAGTTGATGAAGAGAAATAGAATTTTGCTCTATAAATCGCAAGATATCGAAATCGCTTGGAAGTCACTTTGTATATACGCGAGTTGTCTCCTCGTTCTCTTCACCTTCTCTCGCCTCATTTCATTCATCTCAGCCAATCGTGAAAACTATCGTGAATTCGGCGACTTCGCTTTCGAGTCGACGAAAACGGCGACGAAGCCGGCGAACAACGAGTCACCTCTCTCGCCCTCTCGATACGTACGCCACACTAACACATACGCGCGTACCCAAATACACACGGGGAACACTCTCCGTGGAACGGGGTGGGCCGCCGCCGCGGGGGGGGAAGGGGGAGTTTGTTATCGTTATCGCGCGACGTGGCCGCGCGGCGATCGCGATAACGCCTCGCCGCCGCTCTTATCAGCGCGCCGGTTTGCTTGCTTCGACCCCGTACCTACCTACCTACCTACCTACGTAACCTACGTTCGTATTCGCCGGCACCGACACCACCGACGCCGCGTCCGTTCATTCCGGCACGCTCCACTTCGCCCGACCGGCTCGTATTTTTGCGGCACCTTGCGACACGCCGCCTTCACGAAATCGAAAAACTGTAAGCGGAAGGAGATAACAGTGCGTAAATGACATTAGGTGACAACGCGTAGCTAATAATAACGTAACGCACTGGTTTATCGAATGGTCGAAGTATTGTGTATGATTCTTTGGCGAAAACTTAAAAGAAACATAATTATTTCTTCAATGCTAAGTATTCTGATGAATTTTCGAATTTGAAAGTTGATTTCGCAAATCACTGGAAGTTTGAGCCTTAGTGTGTATCTATGAGTTTAATCTTCTCTTGAAGACTTCTTTAATTAAATATTTAGGAGTCATAGCTGCATGATAATATAGATATATTATATGTATATATTTTTTTGTTAATAATATAACAAGATAATAAACGTGCGTTAGAATACTAAAACATACAACATAAATATCACACATATTAAAAATAATTTATTCGATAATTTAGTCTACATAATTAAATTGTACAGGATATAATATTGAATGTATAATTAAAGTACTGGTAAATATAACGTTATTGATGAGTACGTAATTAAATTATAAATAAGCATTCGATCCCGCAAGATTATATTTTGGAAGGCAAAAGATCAGCATTAGTTTTTGCAAATACGAAGGTGCACAGACGAGGTGAGGGGAGGGGGGGGGGTAAGATCGATGGAGGTCCACTGGCGTAATGGGGTGGTAAAATCCTATAAACCGTGTCCAATAAAGGATGCGGGGCACGCGACTGTCGCTTCATTGACCCGCGTTAGTTTTCCAACCCCTACTTCCGCCACTCGTTTCGCTATGCCCCTCTAATCTCTCCTCTTCGTTCTGACGAGTCGACCCCTCAGTTGGCCGTTCGCCACCGGGTACGAGGAGCCACCAGGATCGCTTTTACATGCCTCCTTCCCCTTTGTGTGTCTTGGCACGTAACACGCTACTCTTCACCTGACACCCCGCTGCAGAGGGTGGCTGGCAACTTCATTCGACGAAATTAACCTTTCGCGCCCTCGACAGCGTGAATTGCGACTGTATTACGTACGTAGAGTCCGAGTTTGATGCAAATTTGTGAATTTACTCTTCTTTCCCTGACCAAAAATTTTACCAAGTAATTTGACAGTTTATTAAAATAAAATCATTTTATTTTATGTGAAATAGAATCTCTTTTTCATTAGATTTATTAGATTTGATTATATAATTCCTGATGCAAGAATTAATATTCGATATTAATTCTTGCATCAGGAATTATATAATCTTTCTCGATCTTCTTTCTCGAATGTATCTACCTCTAATTGCATAATGATTTTACAAGATGTTGATATAAATATAAATTTATAATCATCTTTTGTTTCTTGTCAACACAGTTGCATATATTTTATAATTTATATAAATCTTTTAATAAATATGTCACTGTGCATATAAGATTAATCGCAGGTTAACATTTGATATCAGAAATTTATCTGAGCGTAACAAAATATTTTTCTGATTCGCGCAATGCAGTACAATACTACTGAAGCAATGTAAATGTCGTTGTCGATTTGATTTATGCAGTGGAATTTTTTAATTGAGCAGGATCGCATAATTTCTCGATTGAGACGCTTACGAGAATCGATAACGATAGAAAAAGGGGAAAAGAGGGAGAGAGAGGAGAGTAATAGAGAGAGAGAGAGAGAGAGAGGAGAGTAATAGAGAGAGAGAGAGAGCGAGAGAGACTGCAACGTGACATGTTGCGTTGCATGCACTTCCGTTCATCGATCGTGACGATAACAACGACAGCGCGATAACCGGCTCGGGCTGCGCGAGATACTGATCTTGCGATCGATCGCGCGCGATAACGCCTCGCTCGCGGGATAATCGCGCGGAATGTCGCGATAATAAACGCGAGCATCGCGTTACTGTTACCTCTCTGTCATTTTTCTTTCTGCCTGTCCTCTCCGCCGTTCTCTTTGTTCTTTTATCTCTTTTATATTTTTTCCTTCGTTATTTTTCTCTACGCGCTGATGTTTTTGCTTTTATTTATTTCATTTCTGTATAATTTTTCTCATTTCTCTACATGTGCTTGTTTGCATTTTCTTTTTCTTTTCATGTGTCTCATTTTACACCTCTTCATTTTCTTTTATTTTTCTTCACTTCTTTGTACTTCTCTTTTTTCTCTTATTATTATTATCGTCAACTTTATTATATCATTATGTTGCTATTTTTATTTATTTTAATTGATTTTATTTAATTGAATTTAATTTTAACATTAAATTTATTTTCAACATTAAAATATTTAAAAGTTTTTCAGTTTTGTATTTTATTAATAGCATTATATTATTTATTATACATATCTTTGTAGGGAATTTTCTTAAGAATACAATAAATTTTCTTTTTCTCTTCGATCGAAATTGGAAGTTCGCTTTACGTAACGATCTCGTAGTGCGCTTGGTCATCGAAGCAAATCAATTAATTGAGAACGAATGCGATCGCGACATGCATCGTCGTCTAAAATGCAATCCAAGCGTGTTTACCGCAAAATAGCGGCATGAATGAAGTACAACAGATACATCGAATTTCCGGCAATACAAATAACTATAATCCGATTATAACATAGTTAGGGTATCTGTTGGAAACAATAAATATTTCTGTTTAATCACTTAACATTTCCATTTAATCGTGCATGAAATCGCTTTTGGCATCGATCTAATCTTTTTTTTTACTGACTACATTTTGCACAGAGAGAAGAAATATGTCTCTCTGCCATCGTCCCATCGGGTGTAAATTACAAGGCATGCGGGCGTGTTCACACTCGCGGGACCGCGCGCGATAGCGATCGCGCGAGATCGGCCGTGCACGCGCGTCGCGATCGAGAGATCGCGTCGCGGGACGTGAAATCGTCGAGAAACCGGCGATCGAGGGTGGTCGACGATGAGGAGATCGCTTGACTGGGAACTTGATCCTCGTCCTTGGCGCCAGTCGCGATCGGGTTTCATCGCGATCTCGCTTCAACGAAAATCTCGCGCCGGTATCGATGCACTCGTCTTAATGAGATCTCGCGACCTTAGTTAGATACAAATATATTTTGTACGATAATGTGGAATTTCTTACGCAATTCGCCATTTGTACTTGTCAAGAAAAGATTGACCGCACGTTAGTCGTGGAGATCACATCTGTCATTAAGATTAAGATTGCGAGCTGCATATGGAGTATATGGGGTTTTTTCATCCACAATTTTTATGAAGCATATGTTTGATAAGACCAATTTCTCAGAAATAGACGGTGGCCATGTGAGAAGCAAATCACAGATTTTAGAAGATTTCGGAGAATTTAAATCCAATCTCTGCTCTCAGAATCTATATCTTTTTCCTTCTCCTTTTTTTCTTCTGTTTTTTCTCCCGTGACGCAGAGAGTTTATCGCCTCGAAAAACCGAAGTTCACGTAGAGCGCGATGCCTCGATCGATAGCGGGATATCGAATGATTTTTTTCCTCTTACTCGGTTCCTTATCTCGGTGAATGCAACTCCACTCGGTCGGTCCAGAGTCTCGAAAACACGTCGCCGCGATTAAACGCGGAAACGAGACGATAAGCGCTGCACCGAGGTGCATTCGCGTCGACGAAGATGCAGCTAATCGGTAGAAATTATCAATTATTAATTGCATTAAGTCCGCCATAATAAAGCAATTAATTCAGAGGACAAATTGAAATCGCACTGTATTAAATGAAAAAAATACATATCTTATTTATAATATATAATTAAAGCTAGACAGCATCAAGGGATGAAGAGCAAACCCGAAACGCACGAATAAAAGTGAAATATTACCATTAATAAAATAAAATGTGAGAGATAAATTTCAGCACTTGAAGAGGAAGACACAAAGCTGATTAAAGAGAAAAGGCTTTTACGAACTAGAAATTTCATCTTTTTTACGAATGTTGCGTTGATTCGAGATCACGATTTTCGATCACGATGATTTTTTTTAACGGGCGATAGTTTGTAAGAAGAATAAATAATGTTCTCTGGAGAATGCTGGTCGCAGAACAGATAAATACTCGAGATGTGGAAGAGGGCCCTGGGTCAGATGAGATTACTGGCATATCGCTCGGCGGCCGCGGCTTATCACCGTTGCGATAACACTTGGACGCCCCCAGATCACTCGATAACCACGTTATCGACATCGGCCTCGTCCATCGGTCATCACATTCGCGTAGCCTAATGGAAAAAGACCGGATTCAGGTCTTTTCCCTCGGTCGACCGCTATTCATACCTCGCATTTTTCGTTAAATTCCAAATAAAGTCTGAGATCAGACGATGAAAAAGAGATTACAGAAGATAAATTAGTTGAAACAATAAAGCCGGTAAACTTAAACTAAATTACAAAAATTTAAACACGAAAGTTAATTATTAGAAATAAAAAATTGAAATTAAAATTAATTAATCAAAATGAAATTTGAAGTTTACTGTTAGAATTGGGTCAAAAAGGATGGGATTGCCTGCGATTTTTTTCAATTAAAAAAATATCCGGCAATTCCTCGACTTTCGATCGAGGAACGCGCATGATTCGCTTTCTCCTGGCGATCAATCGATCGATTGGCAATCCCGATTCGCAAGTATTTCTACACTCTCAAGAGCAAACAAGGAAGGAGCGGGAGGTGGATGCAGACAGAGACAGATAGTTATATATAATTAAGAGAAACTAATTTGCTCTGTTGTATATAATATTTCCTTCTTTATCTTTTAAATAAAGAGAGAAAGAAAGATAAAGTGAACACAGAACAATAGATATATAAAGTATATGAAAAGAAAACGAGATCGAGGAAAAAAAGTGTATGGATTAAGTGTACTTCAAGTTAACATGTCAAAAGTAATACAAGACGAGGGAAGAAACGAGAAAGAGGAGAAGTAGGGTGGATTGAGGGAAAAAAGGCGCACGGAGAGTCGGTTTTCTTGGCCGGATCCTCGTGGCAGAAAGATCCGGTCCCGCGCACCGAAAACTGGTTCGTGCGGCATCAGATTGCGAAGATAGCCGTGTAGTTTTATATGCCGGGCCCGGCGCGGATGGTATCGGATGGTCCCATCGGATACCGCCGGATGACTTTCCTGCGGATTCTTTCTTTCCCATGGGTTTCCGATACATCCCGTGGCCGCTAACGCGAGGTTCAGGGCCGCACAGAGTTGCACCCCGTTCTAAGAAAAAAAGATTCATTGATTTCCGAGCGAATTTGAGGGTAGCACTCAGCCGTCAAGGACGATTGTGAATCGCAAGATATTCTTAATTAATTGGAAGAAGGCTGTATCAACATTAATATGTCAAATTTGGACCACAAGTGAAAATATTAATGCAATTGGCCGAAAATTTTTTAATTTATCTATTTTATAGTTGTCGTTATGTAAATTGTCTCTTTAATTTATAATATATAGATTTATTATTTATAATTTCGTTTATTATATCATTCGAAATTTCTATTTCTATATCTTTTCGATTGCCAAAATTGTGTCTATTATATATTCTTGTTTGTCTCGATACGGAAAGTACAACATCTTGCTTCTCGTCGTGGTGCAAAGGGTGCGAGGGTGCGTGTCCCTCGCGAGGGTGGGAACGGTTGAGGGAAGGGGCACGAAATTATCGCGGACGAGCGTAAACAAGCGGGCGAAATTAACCTTCCAATTTCTGCGGCTTGTTGCTAAATAATCGATCGCCGAACTCCCCGACCGCCTCGCTCACTGCAACAGGTGCGACTCGTCCACCGTGCGTCGCGGTTACACGTTGCGGAAACCCTCGTCACGTGCTATTATTCAGCGCATTTTTCACTAATTTGCAAACAAAGGAAACATGGGACATTTTACTTTTTACGCTGAGGAATATTATTTTCCTTCGATCTCAATTAACATTTATCGCTTTGTTTTTTTTCTTTATTTTAACTATAAATATCATTAAATTCTTCTATAATTTTGTTTTATTATATAAAGTGTTTCATTGGAAAATTCATCATGCAATTTAATAGTAATATCATTTAATACATTTTATAATGTTGATATAAAATATTTTCCGTAATTATAAAATAAATGGGCAGTTTCGGTTATTTGAATTTCACGCTGAGCTCTTGGTAAAATTAATATTAATTTGCATTTAAGTGATCGTGCAATCCTTCTTAGCGTGTCGCGGCGCAACGTGTAACGACGGCCGATCGGCGTCGGATAAGCCACGCCAACTATTTCGAGTTATAGCCCGGCGAGTGAGTTACGAGTCGGTCGCTTGCGGGATTTATTAACCCTTTCTCCGCTAAAGACGCGTATCTGCGCGCCCAGTCGGGTTCGAGAACCTCGTGACACCATATATAATAAAAACTGTCACATAGAGTGGACGGAGAAAATAAGTATACCATGAAGAACAGAAGTGAGTAGAAAGACCCTAAAGGGTCTTTTTAAAATCAAGGTTTCTCACGCGGACTGATATTAACCGGTAATAATCTATGCTAATGAAGTAAAATAAGATTTTCCTACGTTGGAATTATTTCAAAGAGCTATTAATGCGGACAATTTTGCACAGAATGATTGGGCGACCTGCCGACCGCGAATCTGTTGACTCTCTTTCGAGTCGCGATTGCATACATCGAGCACTTATGAGCGCCACGAGGTTTCCGTTTCTGACTCCTCGGGAACACCGTCGTCGACGGCGGAATCGATAGCGATAACGAGAGCGCGGGTGCCCGCATGCACGCCGCGACTTCCGATCGGCGGAATAAACAGGCGTAACGCGGTTAAAAATACCCTGCGATACGGTAAATGCGTCGCCACCGTCGATGCTTATCGATGCTCGCCGAGTGATAATTAACGATCCTCTGGGTCAGCAATACATATCAGCCGCGGTGCTTTATCGCTTCAAACTTCGCCTCGTTCCGCGTAGTGTTCGCTGTACACTTGATAATCGGCTCCAAAATAATGATAAAAAAATAATATAAAACTATATACATTCCAGATGATACGGCGATATTAAATTTTCGACTACTCTCTCTCTCTCTCTTTCCCCTCGCGATTCTGCGGGGTGCCTTTGGAGCTTTGTTTGCGTAGTTTGCGAAATATTGCGAAAGACTTATTATTAGTAGTTACACATAAAAATGCGACTTGTTTTGATACGACTTTTATTTCGTTCAAGAAATTTATATCGCATCGTATTGTATTATTTGAAATAATTATGAAGCGTGCCATTTTGCTAACGATTCGTGCTAATTAAATTTGCGTTTTTTATGTTGCAGGTAAGTCTGAAATCAAATACGACATAGGAGCGTAGATTTTTTATCGATAAGGATAAGGCTGCCGCAATTTAAAGTGAGTATATTTTTTTCCAAACGTCGTCGATTATCAACGGCCAAACTTCATTATTTCACGGCTAGTCGACATCCGCTTTCGATGTCCGATCACCGGAAAGTAATTGCTATTCATTATGCGAGTGGCATAGATAAAAGTGCTAAACAACCGCCTGATGGTGACGGCGACTCTAACGAGCCATCCGTAAACGCGTCGGAAAGGATTAAAGTTATCGCTGAAAAGCGAATTTTTCGAGGAGAATCGTGCTCTTATCTGAACTTTAAAAAATTAGAGTACATAAATAATATCCTAATTAAATAAGAGAATAGATGATCATCAAAATTAAAAGATTAATTCAATAAATTTGCGAATTTCATTCGAGATGCAATCTCTTTGAAAAATCTAAAATTATTTTGAGTACAGCATAATTATTATTTTAAGTATAGTTATTTTATGTGATCTTTATATAATTCGAAATAATTTAAGGTTATAATTTAATAGTAAGGAAATAATTTAATAGTTTGGAACACAAAAACATTTTTAAACGTATTTTTTGAAGCAGGACACATGCTATTTTTTTTTTTAATGATAAACGTGTATATTTTTCAAATTACATAATCCTGAGTAACTTTTGGAATTTCCATTATTTCAGATAATTGCGAAATGCTTCTTCACACTTTTTCATTTCTTAGTATTTTCGTGTCTTCTGATTTTTTTCTCTATTCTTTTCAATCTCTGTTGGTGATATTTGTTTATCATGCAGTGTCTTGTATATCGCTTGCATTTTGCTTTTATCTCTGTAATGTGTTCCAACGGGGCTTGCTTTAGAACAATAAACTGATCCTTCTCTCTCTCTCTCTCTCTCTCTCTCTCTTTCTCCTTCTCTTTCTCTTTCTCTCTCTATCGGCGATACCAAGTCGGTATGCAGTGCAGATTACGATTTGTCGTTAGCCTTGCGATAAACTTTATGTCGCCGATGGTGATATCTGTCGATTTGCAACGCATTAAAATATCTACACGCGCAGGCGCTCGCCGATAGCGCGCTGCGACTTTTCCAAAGTCGCTCGCCGTTGTGATTTTCATACGATAGCATTCATATCGTTGATGATAGACACACTAATGCTCTCGCTCGGCACTCGATGCTCGGATAACAAATCGATCGTCTCGACCATAGATTATTTGGAGAGCTGACGAATGCAACGAGACGACCTGCAATATTTCATAATTTCTTATTATTTATTTATAAATATTCTAATAATAAATGAAAAGAATCGCGAATATTTAAAATGGTAAGATTTTACATGAAATTGCAAGAGCTGTGGGAGAAAATTCGTTGGTCCGTTAACTTGAGATTCCACGGTAGCAGCTAGCTGTTAGTACTTTGTTCTAATCAGTGGTATCGATCTACGTTGCCTTGTTGCCTCTGATATTCAATCGTTTGTCAAGATTAGAAAGATTGTGGCCGCGTAATTAAACGTGGGATCAGAAGAGCGATCCGGGCTCGTTGTCGCGCGTACTTTACGATACGCACAATATCACAGCTATACCGCGCGCGCGTTCTCAAGCGCGATGTAGTTCGCTCGGTTAAGTGGCGGGTCCGTTGTGGCTCCCTCCATTGTGCATACACCCGATTGTTTCTATTCAGACACCCGTTAACGGCGCGCATCCTGGCTCTGGCTGCTAATTGCACCCCGCGCGTGCATAATCGCGCGACCCCGAGAAGCTCCCTTCGGAGGGACGCCCTCGTCCTCGAAATTGAAGGAGAACTCTGCAAGACCTCTGAAATTCCTCACGCAGAAATTCCTTAACGATTGTAGTCGGATAGTTTTACTTCTCGCAGAGATGAAAGTTACAAAAGATCGAATTCCAAGAATTTCCAGAATTTTATTACTGATCAATGTTACATTTTATTATTTGAAACTGTAAAATCACATTTTTTATTATAAATGATAATTATTTAGATTATATTTTTATGTATTGTTTTGTACTTTAGATTTTTTATACCAATATAGAAAGGTACAATACTTTAGTAATGTATTTTGGACATTAAGTCGAAGAGATTTAATATGAATTTTTCTAATACAAAAACATTGAGATTGTAATAATTTTCGAATTATAAGCGATCAAAGTCAGTCAATGATATCGAATAAAATTCGAAATTAATCTCGTAATTGCCTTTACAGCGTCAGATACTTATCTGTTATTTTTACAACTGACGTGATACTGATTTTATTTATTTTTTATTTCTTGAATGTATTACATATATTATTTAGTTAGTTTATTTATTGTGCATTTATATATTGCACAAAAAAGAACAAATTTATGCAGACACAAAATGAAATTCGTTATATGTCAATTATTTGCGAGTGCCTCTCGGTGCCTTATACGACAGAATTCTAATTGCGAGAAGCACCGTATGCTTGAAATTTATAAGGCAATCTCGCACGCAAGCGTAAATAATAAAAGAGATAGAAAATAATTTACAGGCAGAGTAAGCTCGGTAAAAGATGATGAATAACGATAATCTAATTTTCCCGCACAAAAGAGAGATTATCTCTAAATCTGATAAAGAAACAAAATTCTCTACATTTTTTACTAAACACTTTTTACGTAGAATTTTTAAAGACTAGAACTGAAAATACAAAACGCTACGAATATTCATTATATTATTTATTATTTAAACGATATGTTTAGTATAAAGTATTATAATTTATTAAATTTTTATAGGTAAACTATAAAGAAAGAAAAAGGTAACAAGAAATATTTTTATTCACATTTCTTTATAGTGTTCATATAAAGATTGAAAAACAGAATGTTAATATTACCTACATCTATGTGAAACAAATAGATAAAAAATAAAAAAACGAAAATAAGTTGATATCTATAGAACACAGTAGAAAATTATTAATGTTTAGGTATATTACTTTATATTTCCTTCTATCTCTTTTCCAAATATCTCTTCAACAGAATTTGAAGTCTAGCCTTTCTGTATTTTCTTCCAGGATTAAATATTATATGAGTCGGACTAAGAGAGAAAGAAACAGATACTCAGAAAGTCTTTTGTATGTGTATATATATTCATATATTATTAACATGAATGAAAGAAAGATATTTCGCAGTTATATATTAATTAATTTATTTCATAAAGCATAGTTAATTGAAATAAATGGATAATTAACTAAGGATTTTCGATAATAAAATTAACAAGTAACACGTACAAGCGAATACGTGAGCTTTGAAAGTGTAACGTGATTACATTTATAGTAATAAATTAACGTTATATCAACTTTTAATTATAATAAGATACATAATTATACATCGTACGATGCACTTTCAAAATCCATCTTTTTGCTTGTTATATGATTAATTTATTTATTTAACAAAAAACCGCACGAATGATATTAATTATTTGTTGTGAATGTTAATTTTAGGCAAAATTTTCAGCTTATCCATCCATATTTATTAATAATTGATTATTAATTGTAATGTACATAGTAAGATACATAATTAAATTGCAAGGAACAAAGAAATTAGCTGAATAATAACAATAATAAATCAGTAATCGCGGACTCTAATCACTGTTAACTAATTTTGATCACTTATAGCTCAGAAAATTGCAACTTTAAATAGATTTAATGGTTCTTTTTAAGTACGGTAATCAATTAAGAATTCATATTTTTTGCTAAAAAAGATTTCCGACTCTAATCTTTACAACACGCTTCTGGAATATCATACGTTGGTTGTCGGAATTCCCCGTGTATCTTTCCCTTTGCATTTCGTTTTAGATTTAAATGTCGGATCGCGGTGCTGAAACTGAATAATCTCAAGATCAGAGAGGATCGCTGGCGGAACGCCGTTGTCCTCCCGTCGGGCGAATTTCACGGTTCGAACTTTCCCCGCGCTCTCTCACGATTCCCGGTGCATGATCGCGTACTCGGCGGGCACTGCATCGTTGCTGCGCCGGCCGACGATGCGCCTCGCTTCGGGCTGTGTGCGTTGCGATCCCGTATCTCTCGTTACACTTATGCAACCCGAGATTTATTGCCGATGATTATGCGCGGATGGAAGTACGCGCTGCAGGAGGATGAGGAGGAGGAGGAGGAGGAGATGGGCCCTCGCCCACGGCTATCGAACGGCCGGTATCGATTGACGTGACCGCGACGTCGTCCTCGATGTATCCCTCCTATCGATGCCAAACACGGTGCTCTACCTGCTCGTTGAAGAGAGGATAAGCTTGCACCGGTCGCCATTTTTATGTCCGTCGATCGATCTCTCTCTCTCTCACTTTCTTTCTATAGATCGGCTCGGAGACCGCAAACTATCGAGAAGCTGGGAACGAGAGAAAGAGGAATATATGCGTTTATTTTCAACATTTTATTTTTCGGATTTTTTCCAAGTACTTTGCAATGGAATTTTGCGGAAGGGAGATATTCGTGATATATCCTTATGGAGAAATATGATTACTCAAGCCTTTAAACATTTTCTAAAGAGCCTCTCGATTTCGTAACACGGTTTTCCACGAATATAATCAGGAACGTTATTGTACGCGTAAAGAAGTGAATTTCTCACGCGGGCGTTGATAGACACGTAACGCAATATTTAATTACTGTCGGATTTCGTGTGGAGAATGGAAGTCGTGACGAGCGATCGATCGATCACCGTCGCTTCCGAGTCGATCGATCGGTTATCGCCCGCCTGCGCTAATTACTAATTAACCACTCGCGACTGACGGATTCCACCGAGGGCCGTCCGTACACGATGGGGTTAATAAGGCCCCGGAGGGAGCGGGTCTCGCTTCGTTTCCTTCACGGATCGGCCTCCCGTCGCTAATTAATATACAGGCCCGTTAAAATTCCGCCGCTTGATGAATACATTCTAATATCTACGTCTTAGACGCGCCGGCCGCGCTGAATCTGCCGTAACGATCGGCCGATTTCTCGACCGATAACGCGGTATCGTTAACGAGGATCTCCCCGAGCCCTGCCCCGGGTCCCCCGCCCCTCATCCTACTCTATTTATCTCCCCCTCGTTTCTTCATCCTCCTCTATCCGCCTCTTCTTCTTCTCCTTCTTCTGCTTCTTCTGCTCATATCTCATTGATTGTAAAGTATCGTGTCTTCTGCTGTTATCGTTGTTATTATCATTGTCGAGGCCATCTTATTAATTGGAGATTATTGATGATCTGTCTGAGCTGAGATCTGTATCGATGCAATCCTGTTAGCGCGTTCTTGCCACTTTCCTCGCAGAATCTAAATAAATTCTGCATTCTTTCGGCGTCGTTAAAAAGAGCGGTTCTCCTCATTGCATGTAATTAGTATATCTTTTCAGGATGTTGTTTTACTAAAAACTCTTCGTATCTCTGAACTGCACATTTACATTTACTGCATTCTTGTTAATAATTGACTTTGCAATTTTCTAATGGCTTTCTTGAATTTTTACAATCTAAATCAATTTTTAATTATTGTACGCTGTCAACTAACTTAACGATATTAATCACTACTATTTTTTGTTAACATTTTCATGAAATTATTTTTGCAATTTGAATGTTTCGATATTCAATTTAATTTCGATGCGCAAATAAATTTTTCATTTTTTCCTATTAATTTCTTACTTTTAATATCTACTGCTACATGGAGCTACATTTATTATAACTGTATCGAGAACCGAGATACAGAGATACACTTAACGACGAACAAGGGCGACGATTGTTAAAAACGAGCTATGCGAATTGGCTTTAACGATCGCGCGCTTATTTATACGCCTCGATCGCTTGCTAATAATATCGTTATGTAAATTCGTCGGGTTCTCGGGAGCGATTCACGCCGATACGATGCGATGCGACGCCGATACCGGCGCCAGCTCTCGTTCTCATCGTCATCGGTATAGATCACGTTGCCTTGCCGATTCACTGCTCTCGCACGTTACCGATATCACGCTCATAAATTCGAGGAGCATAGAGCATCACAACTCGATCGATTAAAGCATAGAAGATATTACGTTTGGATTGACAGTCCCGATCGTAGAGATATATATTCTACCGTTTTAATTGAAGTAAAATCGAAGCAACACTTGGATCGAATTAAAACCGAATGAATGAAGTAAGATTAGATTAAATAACAATTATCTCAAATTTGGAATTGAAATTGAAGCTGAGAGAGATTGAGATCACATATTAAAATTAAATTTCTGCACCGATATCGACTTTTCTCTCTATAACGTGAAATAATCCGTTGGGGATTAAACAAAACGCGCACTCAGTGGCACGAAAAGGTTTATCCCTTTTCTTGCTCGCAAAATTTCGTGTCGCGCGCGTGTTGCGCATGCATACGTGCCTGCACATGTATATGTTGAATAATGTAGCCGGGCCTCTATCAGCATAGCCTCGTCGAGAGCAGACTGGGCCGTGCTCGCTCGCAGATACTTGGCTCATTCGCGATAGATCGCCGAAAGATTAGGGATATCCTCGTCCCCGTTCGAGTTTATCGGATCGCCGCCGCTCGCTCCGCTCGCCGCAGACTCTCTCGTCCGTCTCGATTCGCCCCCTCATCGTACCTATATAGGTGTGCGGTCGTCTATTTTCTGGCGATCGGATGTAATCGCCGAACTCGATCCGAGTTGAATTATCGCTCATATTTATAGTCATCGTTATGGTAATTAAAAGTCCAGATATGAATATAAATTTTATAATTGCCACAGCTGTAATAATAACAATATTAACAACTTTAATTATGCAGTTGTATATAATGTAAATGTAATTGTGACATTTCACGTTATTACAATGAATATTAAATATTTTATTTCGATTTATTTTATTCCACAGTCGCGCGCACAGTTTCGCATGATAATGGATTCCGTATTTTAATATGTATAATACAGAATAATTACGAGATATTTCGTAGTATACTCCTGATTGCATCCGCCCGATGAACGTTTTGCGTTTTAGTCTTGTCCCAACAATACGCGAGCACGAATAATATGGATCGCCGTGCAGGTTCCGACGTACACCAACGATGTTTCGAATTTCCACTCTCTATCAGATATTCCTGCCGTCTCGTCCGATAATAAAATCTAGATAGAGCTGACAAAGCCGTGAAGGACGGGACCGTTGTTGTTACTGCTCGGAAAGTCGTCTTTTCGATCGACAGGACAGCAGCAGCAGCAGCAACAGCAGCAGCAGCAGCATCATCTGCAGCAGCATCTGCAACGGCAGCGGCTCCACGCGGCGATCTTTCCTGCTCGCTCATGTAAGTCGCCGGACGGAGACGGACGTGGCAGTCCGGCCCACTCGCCGCGACGCCATTGTAGCGAGATAAAACAGTGATAGGGAGATCAATGAAGGCGATAGGTGAAGTTATTACCGGATAGAGGGAGAGAGAAGGAGCGAGGGAGGGAGAGCGCGCGAGGGCGCGATACGAAAAGAGAACGAGCTCCCGAGAGCTCGTTGCCAGGGGGAGGAGGGTGGCGGGAGGAAGCGGAGAGGAACGGCGGGCGAGCGGGCCCCCGATAAGCAGAAACAGTTATCAAGAAATGGAAATGACTGATAAAGCGGCGCGGCCGCCGCTCGTTTTTAATGTTACTTTGAGCCCGCCCTCCGGATTGTACCGGGTGTCCCGCGAGACACGGACGTATCTCTGGCGCTCGATCGGGCGATTATCGAGCGAGAAATGTGCCACTCGTTCTACGTTGCTCGGAATTTTTCACGGCCAGTTTTCATTCATGATTTTACATCGCCTAGGTCAGATTATACCGGGTGTTCCGCGTACGTCGACCTCCGAACACTCGAGCGTCCAATGAAATCTTTTTGTTTTTTATTATTTTACATTTTTTCCATTCCTGATATTCAATTTTTATTAAAGAAAATCTGTTACCTGTAAAATCTCCATTAAAAAATATCTTAAATTTATTACAGTTTTCTTTTCACGAATTTTTATTTTAATATTGCATTTGTTGTTAATTATCAGTAGTAATGAGAATTAATATATGCAACGATCAAAGTTGTCACATGTATATTTATGAAAGATTAATCGAAGTGATGGGCTTTTATATTTCCATCCTTTGTGTTCGGTAAAGGATTAATTCAGCGGAATTTATATCAAGTCTATGAGAAGGACAGAGAAAGAAGTGAGATAGGATACAAAAGGGTTGAAGGTTTTTAGCTTCGACAGTATAGCGGCGGCTTCGATATCAGCGGCGCGATCGAAACGTCACCGCTGTTTCTGGTTAAGCGCATTCGCGCGCTTATCGCCAGCGCATCGCCAGACATTATGCTAATCGCTTATCGATCGTCAATATTTATGCCTTCTCCTCCCGCCGGTGAGAGGACACGAGAGGGACAAGGGACGAAGCTCGAAATCTCTGGCAATGAGAGAAGCGGAAATATATATCGATCGCGTCCTCAAAAGACCCGAATTCACAATCAGATTTTATCGGATGCCGCAACGATTGGTACGAATGGATTAATCGCTGTTCCCATTTTTATCCTTTCGATGTAATTAGTTATTGTTGTGAAAGAGGTAAGAAAAATTAACATTATCGATTATAATAAATTAATAAATTGGAATTATAATGTGTCAAAAATGTTATACAAACATTTACAAATGATACGATCAAATATTTTTACGACCTTTCGAAATATGTTAATTGGCCATTAATTCATAAACTAGTTAATGAAAAAATTTATGTAAGACATGGCACAGAATTGTCTGTGCGTCAGTTTGAAATCCCTTTAATTGTTTCCGTTTTTTTTTCATTTTAATTATGCAATGCTGGCAATTATTTGAAAAATTGATAATTTATTAAATTTATAAAAATTGATGTTTTACATAAAGATGATTACAGTCAATAATCATTTCCGTTTTGTAGATTTGTTCGTACCCTGGTTTCCGATCTTTCGCGGATGGATTCATGGAAACATCTCGTTTCCTTAGAAAAACGTTATTCATCGGGATCATTTTTCAAATGTCATTCGCGCGTCTATAAATGATACTGAGAAATATCGTGAAAAATTATGCGTGACTGTTTACACAACAAGTGTCGACCTGTCATTTTTAATCGGCCGGTACAATTCGTGCCGCTCGTGTTCTCTTGCTCAATCGCCTCTCTCGCGCAGATTACGCCGCGAGATAAAATTATTTCCGAATCGACCTTCGTACCCGCCAACATGCGTCACGCAGCTCATAATCTCGCGCTTGCAACAGCGCGCCGAAATTCGCCGAAACTCGCAGCTCATTTCTCCGTTCGTCCGGAATCGTTGTCGGGATGCACTATTAATTCTTCGACACGGTCAGTCTTCGCGTTGTCGAAAATGGAGAGGCGAATGTGTGAAGAAGCATTTCTCTCGGAGCCCGAAACGTGAAAATCCGCTTTAGGAAAAAGGAAAAAGAAATTAATGTATATGCAATATTTAAGATCAGGTTTTGAACTTGATGGCGTTAAAATGTCGAAGCGATCGCGACTGCCGTAGGTCTCTTCTCTGGAAATTATATTTTGTTATTTTTCTTCATCACCCATTTTCATCTGCTATCCATACAAGTTGCTCGAGTTTACATTAATTTACATTTCTAACCCAATCACGCAGCATGATTGAAGCTAAGCATCCCGGGGGAGTACTCTCGAAATGAAATTGAGTTAAGATGTTAGCCTTAGAATGTCAAAGTTGGCCGTCTTCATAAACCTCCTCGCGCTAAGTTATGTATCGAGTTTTATTTGCATATCGTTTATAAATTATTCAAATTTAATTTGCATTTCTAATCCCATCTGACGGGAACGCGATTAAAGTCTCGATCTTCGCCCGTCCGGGAGGAGTTACGCGGGGAGCGCGCACTTAAGTTAAAGGGTCTTAACGGCAGGACGACGGCCCCCGAAGGACGTCACGTGGGTGACGACCCGGTACACTGTCACGCGGTCGTGCAAGGTGCACCGGGCTTCCGCGCGCGCGCGCGAGCGTCCCGACGGATGCGGAGCGGGTGTCTGCTATCTTGTGACATTGAAGAGTCGCGGTATCTGTGCCAGCGAGTCTTCTCAGCAACCTGCTGCTGCGACCGAGATACGTCTCTGTCCGCCCCCGGCACAC
>VBVR01000364.1:8857-53985 GCA_011638315.1 Tetramorium parvispinum | reverse complement strand
GAGAATATGTGTGTAGGAGAAAGAGAGAAGGCAAGAAAGAAAAAGGATGTCTTTTCGGTACCAATCTCTTGATGAAAACAGCAATTACCGTCAACTTATGAGACTTAATATTATGCATCGATTGCACAAGCTACATCCATGAGATCGAATTATGTAAATGTGTTGAGCACGACCATCGGAGAATCATGATCGGAAGTGACAGGCGGAAATGAGATTCCCTCAGATTTTCCTTGAAATTAGTTTTTTCCTCACTTGACCTAAATTAAATTATACGAACTACCGCACAGTATATACCACAATTGCAATGTTCATAAACATATTTTTAATTAAGTCTTTAATTAAATTTCGCCTCAGTAAATCGGAAAGGCGCCTTGAAGACGTCCACGTAAAAATCGTATATTTTTAAAATAATTTTCCTTTTTATGAAACTTTACGTAACGCTTTCCAAATTTCGTGGTTATAAATGGAGCCTTTCTCACTTTTTTACTCGCTCCTCTCTTCTTTTTCCATAAATTTACATCGCGTAGCCCTATTTTAAGTGAGTTGGGTTGGATTATTCAGAATCCGAGAATGATCCGCATGCATGGCGGGCCTTCTTCATTCCGCACTGTCAGCAATGCGAGACAAGAAGGAATAATAAAAAAGGGTAAGGAACCGGCAATCTTTCTTTCCGACCCGTATACCAACGTCGCGGTATTTTATAGTTCTTCCATCAACCAGATTGCCGAAACGGTCTTAGTCTCAATTGCGCCTCTCAGATACTTACGTTTCCATCGTGCGAAGTTTCTTAATTATCTACTCTCACTCGCGTACATACACGTACATGAGATCGTGATCCAAGCGAGATCTTACGAAGGGACGGGTTTAGGATGCTAGGAAATCACAGAGAGCCCCCGATTGTTCCACCCGTCGTGATTGTCCTACTTCCGTTCTTTTCAAATTTTGCATCGAGTTACGAGCACTCGGAAAGTTTCCGTTACGAGTTCGTTCGCTGTTCACCCTTCTGCTCGCCGCACTCTGTGAGAAAAACACTCCGGAAAAGGGCGGCACCTGCGATGCAAGTAAGTCCGATGCAACGGGTGTCCTGATAATTCCGCGTATCTTCGAACAATAGGAGAGTAATAAATGGTAATCGTTTTCCGATTAACGTAAAAAAAATTGCAAAATCAAAATTATATAAAATATCTATAAAAAGAAACGCGATAATAAGTTTTTTTTCAATTATACACGATGTATAAAACCATGTGGGAAATGAGATTTTATTGCTTTTTATGAAACTCGAGGAAACTTTTGCGAGAGAGTGCAATAATAAAAGTGGAAGGTTACTTGTGAATAATAATATGTAATTTACTCGTACAACACGATTATTTTTATACTGTTGACGTGAAAGTTCTTAATAAAATTCCAACTTGAATAAATAACTTGATTATTATCGCGAAGGTATTTCAAAATTAAATACATATTAATTATTAAAAAACTTACAGTATAATAATGTTGAACTTGTCTTTAATAATAACGGTAATGAACCAGTGATCTATGAGCTTCTCACTTTTTTTTTCAGGAAATATATGCACAAAGTAAAATTAGTTTTTAATTAAATTGTTTATATCCTCCTAATGGAAAATGAATATACAATTTCAATGAAATCGGAAGATTCGACGAGCACGGGAAATATTAAAATCAAACAACAAAACACCGGGATTGGCATTAAATATTGATATTTATCTTTCTTGCTTTGCCTTAAATATCAAATAACTATTAGAACTTTCAAGTACTTTTAAAACATAACACAGCCGTTTGAAACCATGAGATAATATTTATTTAATTTTTTACATATCTCCACTTCACCGCATTTATTGCAATATAAAAGCCATGGAAATTTTGGTCGAAAAAGTTACTGAAAAAAGCACAGTTTTTTATAAAAATATTTTACTGTCGTAAAAATACAAATCGACAGTTTGAAAGTTACGTTGCACAAGAAGTATAAACGTTTCAAACACGATACTGCGCAAACTTACCTGACTCGTGATACGCCCCTGAGTCTAACGAAATTCGAACTCACCTGCCCCGATGTCATGCACGGATGCTTAACAGCGCACCACATCTGTTACGAACCTTCCTTTCAGTCGATGTCCTTCCTCTATGTTGTGAGGACCTTTTGCATGAGTAGAAACGTATTCCTGCAAGAAATGTGTCTTACGATCAAACTCGACAAATTCTTCGCGCGAGTGTTAAGAGCCTTCACGTGATTGAAAAACATTATTTACATTATTTACATTACAAAACGTTGTTTAATGGACTTTCAACGAAGGAAGAAAAAACGTCGTGCAGTTGCGACATTAATTTGACGAGTCCGACGTGGGAAATATCATTTCGCGCGATTAATCGACGTCGATACATTTTCCTTTGACGAGATTCCCTTGCTGATGGAAAAGCTCTACCTCATTTTTGTGGCTTTCCATGACGCTTTCCAGTGTGCCCGGCGCGACGCGAAATTGCATCGCTGTGCACTACAAATCGATAACGAAATTACATTCCGCTTCGTTAAAGGCGAAGTCACTTTCAATCGAACGTGATAAAGTCACGATCGGACGGCGCATCAGTTGGATTCAGTTTAGAAATATGTACAGAGCACCGTAATGATCTTTTGTGAGCTCTTAATGATTCAAAGTAATGTGGTTGTATTATCTGTGAAACGTGATTTTGACGTCTAATAGCATACGATTAGTTTGCGCGACGTAACGAGTAATTTGATCGAGGCATTGATGAAACTTTCAGTGGTTAGTGTGTTGAAATCGCGCCACCGCTATAATTTCCATCAACTGTTACCGTAAAACCGACAATAATGCGAAACGAATAAAATAAAGAACGTTTGTGGACTCCATCGTTTATTCATTATCAGGAGAGAAGTTAAATAATTTAGCTCGCCGATGCACACAACTGTCCAAGTATTGCTCCAGTTTCCAGTTTCAAACTGTTACTGCCGAATGATTTCTCTCTCTTTCTCTCTCTCTCATCGGTGATGTAAAAAAACGAGTGCGGCCGGACCCACGAATCGGATTTTGAGTGCAGCTTTACAAGGTAAACGAAACGGAAAATGCCGACCTGTGCAATTTTCGTGCTAACATTTATTCCATTTAATTGTGAAATACTCTGATTTTTATTTCATCAAACGTGTCTTCAGGTATCAATATCACACGCGCGCACACGTACATGCATTGTAGCTATCGATCCATCTTATATACATATAAAAAAAAAATTGCAGAGCGACACTAAATTGACGAGTGGGAAGTCGATATATATTAAATAAAAAAAGAGTTTTTTCGTGGACGAATGTTCGAAAAACTGCGGTGACGTTTCGGTGATTGAAATTTAAACCCGTTGTACCCGGGAGAAGGTATATGGAGACAAATGGGATGTTGGACACGTAAATACAAATTAACTAAGCTCCTTTTTTCGCGGTGTCACGCGGTGCTCATTTGTTACCGACGCAATTAGTAACGCTAAATCCAATTATCAATTTGTCTCAATCGAGCGCGGATCGACATCAACCTTCCAATTGACCGGGAATACCTATTTAGCAGATTTTCATTGAAATTTCCGCGTTCAAACATGAAAAATTTCTAAAGCGCGTCCTGTCGCAAAGCAGAAATAGGAAGGCTCAACGCGCTCATTTAAATATATTAATGGGAATTAATTAACAACAGAACATATGCTGGATGTTTTCTTTGAAGTAACGCATTAATAAAATATCTTTTAAAATGTAATAACGAGCTATGTAAATTAATACATTTGCCAAGCATCTTTTTGCATCGCACAAATGGCGTGCTTTAATATGGGAAACCCACGCGCGAGCATCAAGCAGATGTGCTTTTGTTTGTAATTATTATACCAGATTTTAAAATTCATGATAAATCCATCTCGGCTTAAAGCCCGTTTGGAAATTACCACTGGATGTAAAGCGAAATAGACGTTCGTGAAATGTCAGCGGTCGCAAAAATTTATCGCGTGGCATCGCGTAGTGTACGCGATGATAAATTGCAGCGTGCAACTGATAACGCAAAGTGTTATTAAATTATGGTGCGCGAATATCAAGTGATGCGTTAAACCACGCGCCGCACCACCGCGTATCTCCGCGGATGGATTTTTACACGGGTCCCAAGTATCTTACCGCTTTCAATAGCGTTTTATAAATACGCTGCACTCTGTCCAGTACACAATGGAAACGTAAAGTTCATGTGGATTCAACGCGTTTGAAATTTTCGGCCGACCGACTCTATAATGCGATCGATCGGGGGGGGAGGGGGGTGCTCCGGGACAAAATCCCTGACATTTTGGATTCGATAATCGCGATCCGGCGGTCACGCCTCCACATTTATTTTCTCAATTTCGCGATGCGTCACTCGTTGTAGCTGACAGATCAAGCCGGCATCGCTGGATTCAGTATAGGATCTAATGTCTATGCCCCGACACGTGCGCGCGACACATATCAAAACCTTTTACACAGGACAGTACACAGTCGATATACACGCGACGCAGCTACGAGCGACATACGAAACTGCAGCAATCTCTTCGTGGTAAATGTGTCGTATGCTAGAACAATAGCAAACTTGATGACTATACACGGGCAAGATATTGTCTTATAAATTGCATATAAAGATAGATTTCCCTTTTACAACATTTTGTCGTAAATGCTGCAATGTAACAATATTGTACCAGTTTATTACTTTGGAAAGTGACAGTTAATTACATTTTTGTCGTTGAATTAGTAAAACTCATAATGCACGCTGTTAAAAGTTATTATCGGTATGTTAGATTATATTATATATAAAATATAATAATGTATATAATAATTGTGTAGTTAATTAATTTTTTGTTTCGTTAAGAAAATTACTACAACGATATTGCAATTTTTCCTAAAAATATAACAAATTGCGCAACTATATAAAAACAGCAATATTTTATTCTTGTTTTAGCGTGGAAATGTCTGATTATTTTAAATTTTATATGAAAATATTTGAGAAATTATGATAATTTCTCTGTAAAATATAAAACGTGTATCTGAATAAAAATATCGCAATTTTCATTATAATTTCATTATAATGTCAGTATATTTCAGGATAATAAAAATTTTGTTATAACTTTTATTACAATATTTACTCTCTGTACAAAATATTGTGTTTTAATTAAATTACTTTGATATAATAATTGATCTACTGAATGTATCGATAAACGTTTTACATTCTTTGTGTAATTATTAAAACTGTAAGAATTCAGCTATCGCGCGTGCACAAATACATAATTTAATTCAAACTAAATAAAAATAAATTTTAATTTCTTGAAAAAATTGACAATGCAAAAGATAACATTTCGATAAGTCATGGTTTAATTATAATTATATAGAAAGATTCCAATAAAACGCAATGTGTGCAAACATTGTGATTTATATACCAGAGTGATGAAACACTTTATTATACACGTCTACATAGCATCATTAATGTTCATGTGAACGGCAATAACTAAATGCATGCGCGCGTAAAGTGAAACTTTGAAATTCACCAGATCGATACGATTCGCACCTGATAATAAAATTGTCATCCCCGGTTGTTAACAATTGCGCGTAATGAATATTCGCAGGCCATTTCGCGAGCAGATTTATCATTTTCGAGTAATCTCAGCACATTTGATACCGTCCATTAATTCGGCATTAAATCACGATATTAAAGCGGCGCCTGGCAGCATGTTGAAATCATAAAATTTATGAATTGTTCTTGCATCGTTAAACTGTATTAAGATGCAAAAATGCATCGAAGTAATTTTAAAACCCCTGCGAAAGATGACCCGTCACGTAATTTATCTGCAAATATATAAAGATTATATTCGTCATTGTGCGAGTGATTCGACAAAATCTCTCTGTTTGAAGATGAGATTCACGGCACGGTCGTTTCCCACGGAATTCAAAATGAACGTATTTTACAATGAAGAACCATTGGTGCAGTCAGCGACAACGACTGTATAATGCGGACATAACGATGGCAGCGTAAGAAGCATTGGCGACGAACCTGACGAGGGAGAAAATGCATTATCCTTTCGTTTCTTCTCTCGAGAAATCTTCCTTTGCCGCTCCTGACCTTCCTAGCGTTTCCTGTGTATCCCCTGGGAACGACATCGTCCACTTTGGTTTCATAGAACGAGTTCTATTCCGCAGAAGATTCCTTTTTTCGTTAAAGAGGTTATTCCAATTTATCGCATAAATTTTTCCAGATAACAATTCGATTGAAAAAATATCTACATCGATACACAAACAATTTTCGAAATCAGAAGCGCTTTCTTTTGTTATTTCAATCGTATTCGAAATTGATGGTATTTTCATCCGTATAAAAATAATGAAATTTTATTTGAACGAAAAAGGATATTATATAATAAAGCCAATTTTAGACCATCTATAATATAACTCGTATCAAAATTCAGAATAGAAATATGTCTATAATTTTATATGTCGTGTGATATGAATAGTATTTGACGAATCCAGAATATGCGCATTCAATATTAAAATATACACATATAAAATGTATGTTATATAAATTTATATTGTATATAAGATTTTATCTTGAAATTTGATGCAAATTGTACTTTGTCATGGACATTAATATATTTATTGCACTTATTGCGTTCTAATAAAATTAAATTTTTAAATTTAATTATTAGATTCTGTCTGAAAAAAAGTTTATACTTTCATAATTATATATATTATATATATTAATAAACATAGCATGCAACAAAATGTTATGCAAACATGTACTATGGATTATATCCAGGAATATTTGAAGTACTTTTCAAATATTGTTTTGAAATGTTTGATGTATACATTTTCCATATCAGTTGATCTGAAACTAAATATCACTGACTAGAGCTGAAGCTTTTATGAAGCGGATCTCTTTCCGTAAAAACTTCGGGGAAACATAATTTTTTTTAGAAAAGTGAAAAGTAAGAGAACTGATTAAACTTAGAAATTTTTATAACCACTACATCAAACAGACGTAAAATATTATTTCAAATGATTAATCCCGATAGCTTTTCTACACAACAGCATTTTTTATATTATTTACAACTTATATTTCCTCGCAAAAATTATTTACAACTATACTATAAACTATATATATGTAACGATATACGTCTAATTATGTACATAGAAATACTGTATATTGCGTTTGCCACGAGCGCGTATGAAATATTGAAATTTCTGCACGATACGAATGAGATATTGAAATTTCTGCACGATACGATGCAAAAAACACGAGTAATTTAAATACACAATATGTGGAACTAACTCCTATACGTTTCTCTCACTACTAAAAATTATTAGATCCTCTTCTGCCGGCACGTGACGTAAAAAAATAATGGCGTGTTTTTTTTTTTATTCCCGTAACGATTAAAGTTGCAATTTTACTAACCGATTAACGAAATTGAATTTATTTTCCCATAATTCGCGTGCGTATTTTTGCTTATTATTATACTAAATGTACTAAATAACAAGCTGATTACAGTTTATAGTATGCGATATTACATGCTGTTGGCAGCGAGGATCGCAGCGAGAGCGGTTTTTTTCTCATAGGATAGCAGTTCGTATTTGTCTGCACGTGTGCGGCAGTTGCGCGTAATATTCTCGCTGAGAATGCAGTTTATGATTATGAACCTCGTTGCATTGCAGTTACGATGTTAATTGCACCCCCCCCCCTCTATTTTGCTGTTGCACGCAGATTATCTTCTGCCTTGAACGACGCTCTGCGCGCCCCAGAACGAGAACTGTGCTTCTTGTTAAAAATTTCGCAACTGGGTCGAAAACTGTCGTAAATGGATACAGCTGTCGTTGTGTTTTCGAAGAATTTGCTCTGCAAACCATTTTCAAACTTACAACGCACGTTCCTCTTTTCCAAACGAATGCGAAAGTATAACTTTCCGCGCGAGAATTTCTGTTTGCCGAATAGAATTCGATGTATTCCGTAGTTTCAGGGTATTTTCTTTAAACATGCTTGGAATCGCGAATCCACTGATATATAGAGCTCCTTACTCCTTTTCATTTTCCGAATCCATCGACGTCTCGAAGAGGAAGAAATAGCACTATCATTCTTCATACGCGCAAAAATAACGACCTGCTTCCCAAGTGCCGTGGGGAACGATCGCTGAAATTTACATATCTGGCCTGAAAACTCCCCGGAGAATCTGAAACTTGCGAGTGTGGAGTGTCGCGGGTTTCAAAGTCCATTAAAGTGGCAAAGAATGTCGATGTCTGTCTGCAGAATTAATTAATTCTTTAATTACTCGGTCTCGGGTCATTCATAGGTCGCCCAACGCGTCGAATTCTTGAAATTTATTTAAATGTTATTCCACGCTCTTCGGACAAAATTTATCAATGACCGGCTGGATTTACAGAGTATTTCGCGAATGTAAAATATATTAAATAAAATCCAAGTTTTGTTGATTTCTTTTCCGATACAATTTCATAAATATTCAAGTGAATAAATGTTCCAAAATGAATGAAACAAAATGTATCGATTATTCGTTCAAATCCATCCGCACATTGTAATGCCTCTCCTACCGCGGTAGTTTTCAATTACGTCAAGTAATTAACATGCTCCATCAATTCTCCAAATCATCGCCAATGCAAATTCAGGAAATTGGTGCAGCCATTGCTTTAAACGGATTTCGCTGCAGCGCTAAACGTATTACTTTATCTCGCTACAGCAGACACGGCCGTATTCCACATCTAACATCTGCCGCTTCAGCGTATTTGTTCGTGGAAATCACGCGTGATGATCCCACGCGACATTCCGTCTCTACGAATTGTCGGTAGATAAAATCAGGATTCGCGCATCTCCCTCTTCCCCGCGCTGCTCCTCATCTCGTCACCGGCCGCGCACATATGTATGACTTTTTTAATGCACCTCCAACAAAACATACACGTCCTTGCACACTTCCAATTTCCTGACGGTGCCATATATACCTCAATGTCAGTTGGAAATGGATTCCGCGGGGAGTGCATCCGTTCCGCATCACCGCATACGCTAGCTACGTTTACGTGGTTCGCCGCGGCGTCATATTTTCCGTCTAATATCGCACAGAACGTGCAACGTGTACCTATATAGTTACGTCTCATTGACGGCAGACAATACGTTCCACCCCGATCGATTATGCGCTTTGATGAACGATTCTCGAGACGCCATAGAAACGCAAGTGCACAGGAAGCGTTCCTCCGAGCTGACAACGGTTTCCCCACAAATCATAGACGTTAATCGTACTGTAATTAAGATATATATGTTATAAATAAGTAACTTTATTCATTGACTTTTTAATCCTATGGGGTTGAAAGAACCTTTGCTCGTCACGGTACAAAGAAACACAAAAACAAGCTTATCAATTATACTTATCCATTACACTATAAAAGTTAGTGTAATATTACATGTAATTTTGAGGCACACTTAATAGTTTTAAATTAATTAATTTCTAATTTTGCAGTATAAAAGTAAAAATAATTCCTTAATTTGTTTTCTTAGTGTATAGTGTAAAAAATTAATTAGAAATTAAAAATTTATTTTTACTTCTGACTGCAAAACACTGACTTATAAATACGTAGAATTTTACATGTAATTTTATAGAAATTGTGAGATTCACTATTGTGTATACACTGTAAAAAACAAATTAAGGAATTATTTTTACTTTTATACTGCAAAATTAGAGATAAATTAATTTAAATTAAGTGTATCTCAAAATTACGTGTAATTTTACATTAATTTTTTACAGTGTATATAATTCGAAAAAGTATTTAATCTTGATCTCTCTAAACTTAAATTTAAATTTAAATCCATTTTTATTCGATCTATATTATAAACACATACGCTCACTTAGATATTTTATTATTTATTTTAATAGAGATTGTGATGCGATATTTATGTGAGCGTGGGATGAAATTCTCTTCTTCCTCATTCTTTCGTGCCTCTTTAATATCACACAAGCTATATGCATACATAAAGTATAAATCTTCAATTGATTTATTAATTTGACTAAGTAATCTCTAATCAAGTAATCTCTGGAAACACATAATTGGTAGAAAATTATGGAAAATTATTTCGCGATATATAAAATACAAAATCGATATTTAACAAATTTACATACTCTTTTCAATATATCACATATTGTGCACACGGCGCATAATAATCGATTGTATGCAGATGCATACATAATCGTGCGTGAAGCAACGTCAAATATTTACACGCGCGATATATATGTATTACATTTTAATAAAACGCAAACTTCAAATTTATTTTATGTATTTAATGAGATTTCCAGGCTGTCGTTTAGCTTCAACGAAAATGGCATGCTCAATTAATTTCGGTTAATCGTATTACAGATATTTCGAGGAAGGATAAGAGTGTATATCTGAACGAGGAAAATTAAGAAATGATTAGTCTTCCACGATTCGAGTGAAATAGACGAGGGAACGATAAGCTTTCCTCGTACTCGCTTACTTTCTTTGCCGCAATGCACTGACAACCGCATAATTAACAAACGAGGACAAAATCCTTGAAGCTAAAGCACTCGCCCGTGTTCAAGTGTATATTATCGCAATACGTCAGGCTTTTCAAAAAAACTTTATGAAAGGTTGACGCAAATTTATGAATTTTTCCTAACGCCCGACCTTCCTCTTTCGTCTTTGCTGCAGAGGATATTTTTAAAAAAATATTTCAGAGAAATATATTTAACGAAAATGTAATTTTCTTTCGAGATAGCCACGATCTAATGTCTAAACTTTTTCCGCGCGCGAACTTTCAATTGGCTGCTCGAAAGTCCTTGTATATATGTACAAGACGAACGGGGCCGCCGGAAAACGGGATCGTATTAATGGCGCATTTAACCGATGCGAGCTACGTCCGTAACAGCGCTGTCGACCACACCGTTATACGTTTTACAGATCGATGAATTTTTCATTAATACACCCTCGCTTGCGGATTTTACTCGAAATTTTATTCCCCGCGCTCGCGCGGAGCAGAGGCTCTTTATCGGCAGTAAAAGCACGCGTAGGCGCCGAGGAACCGAAACGCCAACCGGACTGCATGATGAGATCGGCATGACGTCAGAAGAGGACGACATGATGTGTCTGGTGCAGACTGTAATGGCGAGAGGAAAATCCCCTGAATCGCGGTTTACCATATTTCCAGCGGGCTGCTTATCTGTATCCGCGTATAATACCGCTACGAAACAAGCATTATTAATCACGAAGGATTCGCATTTGCGGACTTATGAGCGTATTACGAGACATCTTAAGACAGCAAGCTGAACCAGAATCCGCTCATTCTTTTATGAAACATAATGAGGATCGCGATATCAGAGTTCCGTGAACGCAACTTCCATCTAAACGATAGGCGAAATAAAAAGTGTGTTTCATGGGTTACTTCGTTACGACTCGTTCCATGCGAACAAAACTCGAAGCATTGTTATCGCATCCTCCCAGAATAGAAATTAAATTCTCGCAGAACAATCGCTAAACTTGCCGGGGAAAGTTTCCCCGGCCGGGCGGTTTCTAATGAGCTCTTCGACATTTCTCGCTTTTTCAACGATTCGCCTTATCATTAACGAACTAAACGGCGAGCCAGTAACTTTACACAGTAAATTAGGTACAAGTCTTTTAGAAACATAATATTGTGCACCTCACCAAGGCTTCATCGAGCGAGGAAACTATAAATGTTATTAAAATTTACGCCCAAACTTTGCGTCAAATTTGTGCAAAGTTCAGCGTTATGAACTCTGCTTCTTCATATATGGAGAAATTATGTGTTTTCATTTTAACCCAAAGGTAAAACTTCCTCGCCGAGTTGAAGGCAGAGCAAAAATTCTCACAAAGGAATGCTCGGCACACACTAGTCTAAACCTCTCGAATGGCTATATACCGTAACGAGATCTGCTCCGGAAGGTCAGATTTCCGGTGACTTCACGCTACGCGATAAACAGCGCGCAACCTTTCGCCGAGATAATCGCAGCGATTCCCATCAAATCGCCTTCTCGCGCGCTACAGCTATCCTCGCTAAGGAACCGGCGCACGTGGAACGTTAGACCGTCCTGGTCTCGCATGAAAATGCAAATGGACAGGTCTCTTGTCTGTATACATATAGCTAATAAATGTAGCACGTCATTGAACATATAATGGTAAAAAAAAAAGAAGGAAAAGTACAGAGAGGTCTCGCAGAATGAAATTTAATGGGATCTCGCGCGCGCGCGTGTTCTTAATGACATTTTTATGTAGAACAAAAGAGGCACGTATTTTTGACATTACGCCAAAATTACTCAGGAATTCTGCCGACCGCGCTGCGGTACGTTGATAATTTTATCGTTTAATCTCAGATTGCGCCGAGAAATTCTCAATTGACGCCGGGTGCAGAGGCGTTGTCTAACCGGCTGTTTAATTACGCAGACAGGTTCAAACGGACGGGAAAAAGAGATACCCGTACGTGCGTGTGCACGTGAATGTGTGTGAGTGTGTGTATTCGCGATCCCGTGTTTGAACATGATTAGCATTCAGCGTGCTCGATTTGCCGTAACAATCCTGAAATTTTCGGCGTGAATATATTAACGCGACGTCAAATAGCGGCGGATCATTATTCAATGATAACGCAGGCAAACACGTTATTTAACGATAATTGCTACAATTATTGACAATTAGTATAATTATCAATAGATAGACATCAGAGATATATCTTATTCGAGATGTCGACGGAAACAAAGTTGTAATGCAACGTTGATGGAAATGTGACATATCCATCGAATTTATTATCCGCGCGCACAAACGACGTTAAATATGTTTTAAAAAAATCTGGAAGCACGGGCTTGTCAAAACTCTCGCCATGTGATACATATCGTATTAATAAATCGTGTCAAAGAAATTTAACGAGGCAGAGCTCAGTTCGTATTATACATAATTTCATCGCTCTAATTAAACGTTGACGTCAACCTGGGCAAGCATTGAGGTAATACGAATAAAATTAGAATGGAAAAGTTACCTCATGAGGCCGCGGCCTCATATGCTTTGCCAAAATCCACGTTATTCTCACGTGCCGCGTAATCTATTTTCATTTTCTTCCGTATCAAATGAGACGGCTGGAAAGCGAAATTAAGCGAAAGAAACTTGAAAATTTTTTCTAATTCGCGCTTCAATAAAACGCCACTGCAGCACCGATTACGTAGTTTAAACAGCTTGACATTATTAAACTAGTGATAAAGTTATTAAACGTTAGTTAATTAATGTTAACAGCCTTATCCCAGTTCAGGTGTTTAACAACAATTTTAACAACGGTATAATAATTAAATTAAGAGACCGCTTAATAATTGAATTAAACCGGCAACTATCAAGGTACAGAGGACGTTTCGGTTTCCAACGGTATCAAGAGTCATCCATTTTGTCCGGTTCCGTGGTATGAACTATCCGTCAGACTGGCTTAATCAGACAAGGCAGACAAGTTGGCTGGCTCGTGCGAGGCAGTCGTCAGTGCCGAAAGACTGGGCAATCTCTCTTTCTCTCTCCCCGGAACGCTACGCAGCGTGGCTACTCCACGTTGCTGGAGGGGGACCCAGACGCGGCAGCTGTTTGCTCGCCGTGGAACGGATCGGGGGGTCGCGCTCTGGCATGTGTACCCCCTTCAGTAATGCCGCATCGCTGGTGTTCGTAGCTCGCGCGAGCGACGCGGCGCGCGATCGTAGCGATGCGTCGGTGACGCCTTGATTTTTGCGAGTCAAGGCCACAGATCGTGCGAAAGAGATCGCTGTCGTGGGAGAGATCGTCGAGGGAAAATACCAGTGGGAAAATAAGTCCCCTCCTCTTTCAGCTGTGAAAATCAGCCGCCGCTTCGTGCCGGCAGATTCCGATCCGGAGCACGGTCGTAACGGTTGGAAAAAGTGCGCGCGCACACGACGCGTTTCGAAGCCGTGTCGTAGCGTCGGTAAATCCTCGCCAAAAATCGATCCTGGCCTCGGTGCGCAACGTTCCGTCACGTGTCGGACGTTTAACAGTTCGATCGTGTGTGATTGGAAAGGAATTGGGCGGCAACACTTGTCCCCCGGAGCAACGCGCCCGTCACGGTGAACAAATGGTGAACGAACGGCGGGATCGATAGTGCAAGAATTTTCAAATGATGGATTAATAACGGTGGAACACATGGTGATCGAGAAATTAGCGAAAGTCGAGTTTTAAAGGGGCGTATCGCGTATCGATGTTGCACGCGTACGCGTAATATCCAAATTATGGATATTTATGCGTCAGCGACGTGTCGTCACGACGATCGCACGAAAGTCGCCTGGACTCCAACGAGCCGAACGGCGTCCGAGAGACGACGCTGTCCTCGTCTGCTGCACGCACGGAGATGCGATGCTCGTCGATGTCACGTTTAGAAACGGGTCCAGCCGCCTGGAATTCGTTCTGTGATAGTCAGGTAGTCCGGCGCATGCCAGCGCATATGAGAGGCAACTTTTCTTCTCGGAAAGCACGACGAGGGGTGCCCCAGCGGGACTTTGATCCCGATCGGCTTGCCGACGAGCGGCGTTCGAGCGGTGAACGGACGTACGTCCTTGCGAGGCTGGCCTCGGCAGCCGTACGACGGCATTGCATAACCATAAATGCGATACGTTTGCCGATTCTATTGGCAAGAATCTCGCAGGGGTTCCACGGCTATTGCTTAAGATTTCACCGACGATGGCGACGTTAGATGATAGATTGCAACATTGCGTCCGTACGACTTCTCTACATAACGTTTACCCGGACTTTTCTCGCATTTCTTAACAAGTAGAAATGTTTCTAGGGTGCGGTACCGCTTCTAAAAGCTTCCTACAATTTTCCGTATAAGACAAATCTTTGTCACTGTGGATTTAAAGAGTAAGAAACGGCGTAATAACATTTACTCAGCTCTCTAACTGAATACTAGAATGTACAAAAAAAATAATTCGTTATAAAGTTATTACAAGGAAACGTTATAGAAATGAAAATGTAAGACAAATAGAATTACTTAGTATAATAGGTGAAGCCAATTATATTCTTGCACTATAATTAACAAAAGTAAAGAAACTTATACTGTATTTGTAATAAAAATAAGCAAAAATATACACATATATAAAATTTGCCTAAATATAGAATGGAATCGTGGGAAATTATTTAAAACTTAAAATTCATGTAATGTGAAAATGCTCCGTTATAACGTAAATTTTCCAACGTAAGGACGCGGCGTCAAAGAACCGTGACTTCTCATTACAGGAAGTAGATTGTCGTCTATCAGGACAGGGGCCGATAACGAGGACAACGCTTTGAAGGGGTAAACAACCGTCCGTAACGAAGTAGGAAAATGAGTTAGGACTTAGTCGCGAATCGTTCCGCTTTTAAAAGGGGACCCGGAGATGATGTCTTATATAAAGAGGTCAATTCATCGTGCGATTTACGCGAAAGTACGGGAGAAGACGAATGGGAAGGAAAAGAAAACAGGAAAAAGAAACATATTGTCAGGATGATTAATGCGGTGTCCGCGAAAAGAAGAAACGTCCAAGCTGCGGATGTTTTTTCCGTCTTTTTCTCATCCTATACTTTTTTTTCGCATTTCGCGCTATTGCCGTTTTCTCATTTTAAACCTGGTTATTGGAGAGTCCAGGAATCTGCTCCCCAAGATCGAAGCTATCTGACAATTCACTCGGTTTCAGACTATTACCTTATTAACATCCAGTCGATCAGTAATTCCCTCGTTAACTTCTAATGAGTTCCAATCCGGACAGCCAGAGCGGCCAATTTTTGCCCCTTCCAATCAATCCGAGCACGCTTGAACGTCCACGCTTTCGCGAGAAACAGGCTGGCACGACCCAGGGAAAGATATTTTAATCGATCATCGCTCTGTAAATAACGCGCTAATGAATTTTCAGTCGGAGAAAGCCGAGCCTCGATATGACGAGGAGCGGCGTATAAAAATCTGGAGTGTAACGCTTGAAAATTATTGCGTTCGTCCGATATGAAACGAAGCCGATGCGGCTCGATATGAATGATTCTTTATCCGAGTCTCCGATATACGTATCGATTTCTTTTTTCCGATGCAGATATCGTTATCAAACATGGAAGTGTCCTCTTCAAACGTAACTGAAGCTCGCGCTTGACTTGTCTTGCACATTCGTCGCTGGGAACAATCGCTTCATTGTATGCTCGATGTATGATCAGGCCAGCAGCGATCCTGTCATTGATCTTGGGACACCTACACTTCGCTGTCATCAAGATCTTAACGACTAACGGACGACAGCAATAAATTTGATTGGTCCGGTAAATTGTCCGGAGGAGGAAGAGGCCTTGTTCCGTCCACTTCTTCGTAATGGCCAATTGTCGCGCGGCGGAATCGAGCGAGTACGTGGCCCTAAGTAAACAATAAAATCGTTTCAGAGACGGCAGTCACGTAGCAACTATGTCGTCGTTTCATCGCAGCACTCTTGCTAATCCCCTTTCATTGCTAACCACTCTTCTCTCTAGCGCTTCATGTAAATATTTATCAGTTTCGTCGCCAAAGCCAGACAAGCCGGTGGGAAACTATTCTGTCAGTCAGAGCGAAAACTCGACACGTTGTGAATTAATTCGCAGACTAATCGCATTAAGATAATCAATGTTTTAAGAGTCGGTCTCGGAATAATTAGTAAAGCTTACGTATATAATGTAAATATATTGTAACGTATATAATCCCCCCCGCTCTCCCCTAGTCGTGCAATCTGAGAGAAAAGTGTGCCGTTAGAGATCAGTAGGATCAAGCAAGTGACGGTATTGATGCTTTTTTTACAGCCAGCCAAAGAATTACTTTACGGATTTACGGAGAGTCGTGAATGTCGAAGCCAAAGAAGACCAGTAGCGTGCCTTATTGTCAACAGCAATAAAATACATCTTATCGATAATATATAAAAGGAGCGATATATGCGAAGGGGTTATCTCATCGTATTGAGAACATTCAGGCGTATTGAAACTCTCAAACGGATCAAATATCTCGATAGGACTTGTATATATCAAGCGAGACTGTTGAGCGATTCCCAGATGAAATTTCGCAAATCCGCCTCATCTAGCCCGAAGATGGAACTACTCTCGAGACGTTCCTCGGGCGGCAGGATGTCGACCTTGAAGAGGTCGAGGTCCTTCCGTGCGTCCATGAAGCTGATGTCGAAGATACGCAATCACGCGAATCTGCGATTGACCGCTGGCCTCGACTTCTCGTCCGTCTCGAAGGATCTCAAGAAAGAACGTAAGCTGCCGGTCCTGGAGGAATCTCAGGACGGCGAGAAGCCCTTGAGTCCGCGAAAAAATGTCGAGGATACGAAATCTCGCGTAAAAATAGACGACGAAAAATTGCCGGCATCCCCGAGTCCTCGAAAGATCTCGGCGTCGAATCTCGATGTCGGTCCGCGAGAAATCACAAAGGATCTGAAGAATAAGCTGTCCCTGACTGACAGGCTAATGGGCAAGGGTCGCAAGGACGTGGAGAGACCCTCGACGAAGGACGAAGGGATGAAATCACCGAAGGTCATTCACATTTTTCGCAGGAGACACAGCATGGAGAGCCCGCGGGAAGATACTCGAGAGAATGATTGTAGTGACAAACGTGTGTCCGGCGAGACGGACACGGGTCGGCCGAGTAAACATGTATTCTACGAGAACCCCACGTTCGTGCTGGACAATTCCTTGGACTCCTCCGTCTCGAGCTTCCTCTTTGAAGTCGAAGAGGAGGCGGAGGAGGAGGAGAAGGAAGAACAACAGCGGGAACAGGACGGCGAGAATGAGCGCGCTGCGTCATCCAAGCGCGATGTCTTGACCGTCGTCGTGGATTCCCACAAGGCCGCGACTAATCGGCCCTTCTATCGTAAAACGAACTACGAGCGAGACAAGGACGAGGATGAAGAATATCTCGAGAACGGAGAGTCACGAAACGCTTTTCGTCCCAGATGCGAGACCGATCCTCTGAGTCGTCCTTGCGAGGCGAGGCGCGATCATTTGAACATAAACGGGAATCGAAGGACGACCGAGTCCTTCGGCGAATTTGATCGCCCGAGGATTAAATTATATTGCAAGCTACACGAGACGGAGAGAAAAAACACGACGATATGTCTGCAGAATCAGAAAATGCACGACGGCGTCAAGATGTGCCCTTCAAAGTCCTGTAAAATCAGAACGGTTGACAATATCGCCAACTTTTGGGCAAGCAGACGTGGCAATAGTTTCCGAAATAAAATGACGACCGGTAGGAAAAGAGACGCGAAGGAAGCAAAGGATTACGAGAGGCTCGGTCAGGAGCGAGTTTTCGCGTCGACATCATCGGGATCAAGTACGCTGGATCAATAAGTTTTCTAATTAGTCAGCGGCGCGCCAGATGCAATTAAGCACTTCCTAGGAAGTTAGTTCAAGTTTCCGCGGCAAATTATCGATTTAGCCCTTTTCTCTACAGCGATGAAAAAGAAAGATCTAAATCCTATCTAATAAAATGACACATTCAATTTTAACCGACATATTTTCTCGTGCTAAATGAATATTAATTAATTAATAATTATCGTGAAAAGATATAAAAAGAAAGTACGCTTATCACACGAAGTAAAACGGTGAAGCATTCTAGAACATCCCACTGACACGTGGGAAAATTTCTAGTCGTGAAAGTGGCTTGAGTAAAATGGATGAGTCAATTGTAATATGATGAACAAGATAATTCAAGAAAGAAATAATGCAGAGATATTTCTCTCTGTCTTTCATTTCTTAAGTCGCAACTTTTTCTGCGGCAAACACTTTAGACTTTATTGCTTGTTTTCTATTTAAACTTTTTCTATTTATTGAAATTAAAATTTAAACAATTTCATCGATTATATAAATAATTATTATTACAAGGCCGAAATATCGTTATAAAAGACACATATTTCTTTGATGTGAAAGTCGTGAATTTAATAAATAGCCCGGATTTATCTTTCTCGAGATATACAATGAATTTCCTCTTGATTCCCTCAATTTTCTTTCATTTTACATCATATTTTTACTGTTTATTTATCTGCTTTTGCAATGTTTCGTTTATTTATTTATCGTTTATTTATTTTGCTTTGTTTCTTCATGCGCACAGAGTTCCACTCGTTGCAAGGGATGGAGTTCCTGGAGGGTTTCGGCAAGAAAAAACAACAGCCGCATCAACAACTAAATAATCTATCGTCAATACATATCAATCCTCTCACGGACCAATCCCTGAACATACACCTGCATGGTATTTTATTTTTATCGATTTTTTTTTATTTTAATCTCTCAAATAATATCAAATAATCTCTCTTCTCCTTATTTTTGCCGAAACTTATTCTTGCCATGGCAAATTTTACGTGCAATTAGAAATAGCCTTGATGTTGTTTTCCTTTTATTTTTAGCCCTATTTGCGGCTGTGGAACATGGTCACTTGGATAAAGCGAGGACTATTTTGGAATCTAGCGATGTGGACATAAATAGGTGAGTAGCTATTTGTATCATTAGACATGTAGAGTTAAGAAATTATTAAGCTAATTGATTCGGCGACAATAGAGGAAAGAACCTGATGAGCGAGGCGATACGATCTTTTCTGTGACAGTCAGATACTTCGTTATATCGCTGGACAATCTAGACATGCATAAATCATAGAATTTACTTGTGAAAAAGAATATAAAATATTCTTCAAACTCGTGAATTGCGAATTTTCGATCTCGCGATACTCAGAGGATTCATCCTGCTTTCTCTCGGAAAAGCCTATCGTGACCTAGAAGAACTTTGTTCACTCAAAATACACGTTACTTCGAGGGAGACTTCAATCTAATATACGAGCTGAAACTTTCGAGGCGCGCGCTTCTACAAAAGCAGTCAATCGCGCTATTAGAAATTGTTCGACCAGCATAGAACCAACATCTTGATTCGATTCGACGTGTACCTTGAGGGGGGATCTCGAGAGATTTAGGTCACTATATATCTCGGATACAGACTATCGTGTGCAAAAAATAATCGTCCGGGCTGCATGCAGGCTTGTACAGTTCTTTCTATCCGAGGAAGATTGAAACGAAGGAGATTATCGTGGAGTGATCAGATGGATAAAATAAAAATTTCTTCCCGCTCCAATTGTTCCTCGCAGCCTGCGCAATTTATTTCTCAGCCGTGTCTGAAAGCCGCGTGTTGTTAGCAATTTTTACACCAGACTAATTTCGTTTTCAGCCAGAGCGTGTTAAATTACGTTGCCGCGCTCTTCGCGAACATAAAGTGAGCCGCTAATTTTGGCGGAATGAATAGGGAACATCTTTAAACCGTTGGACGGAGGACGTTTTGTTATACTATAACGCTTCTGGAAGCTTTTCATAGCCGGCCGCCCATGGTAATTGCGGAAAATAGCCGTTCACTTCTATTTCCAGCGAGTAATCCGGCAGCTATTTGTCGCCCGAGGATATATTACATACAGCATAGCTTTTGGTACATTCCATTAATGATTATGACAAAGCGTTAACTGTCGATAAATAAATTACGCGAAATAAACGAGAGTTCCGGTGTCAATTTGATGTCGATTTAACACAAACGGATCTCACTGATTTGATTGAAAGAAGTTCACGAAGCTGCCATGAATATTTGAATTTTCATGAACCAAGAATTACTGATATGAATAAAAATGAATTTAAGTTGGATGATTTTACCGCTCGGAAAATATAGCGTTTTCACTTCGTTTCGCACTGAAAAGTTAAATTAAAGTTCATACCATATTGTCGAAATTAAACGTTGTATAGATAAAAGAAATAAACTTTAAATATATATTTCCGATAGTCACGTCAGGATATTGGAAATAAGATTCTACCGCAACGTCGATAAAAAAATGTATTGACGTTAATGATTGCTTTTTAACGTATAACAGTTTAATTAATTTTATTTTGCACAATATATTCAATAGTTTATATCAGAGGTGAAAAATCCGAGAATGTCATTTCCTTCCTTTGTATTGTACTCAAAAATATCTAACAATTGAAAACGGACGGATCTGTAGATGCGATTAAAAAAAAAATAATTCGTAGGCAGCGGTAAAGTTACAAGTTAAAATTACTCATTTCACACGGTAGCCGTAACAACGCAATTCAAATTCCCGTTGCAAACGAAAAGTCGATAGATGACGTAAAACCGGAAAATTCATTTAGCCAGCATTTATCCCGGACTATTTTATATCGTTAACGTTTATTTGATGTCCCTTCCCCCGCTTTTTACGCATCAAAGTAGTCCGAGGTGAAGTAGGCGAAAGTAATTAAATGTTTCAGAGTGAATTTCATTAATCCCACGATTTTCCACGCTTCGACGAAGTGAATTTTTACCGTTCTAACGAAGGGAACCAAGTGATGGGACGAGTTGTAAACTCCAGATATACTCAGATTGGAAAATACAAACGAGATAACATCCAAGACAGCACAGGATCTCCAAAACATGTTCTATGGACATTTTTAGAATATAGGGACGTTCTTTGAATATTTTTGAAATGTTTTTGGAAGATTTGTGCTAGCTAGGCTATCGATTTATAATTCAGACAGGAAGTCCATACATATGTACGTTTTATCGGGTCCTTATCGATCTCCTAAATGCCACATAAATATTAGCACAACTTTTTCCCGAAGCCTTTTTCTTTTAACGGAAATCTCAAGTCTTAACTCGATACAACGATTCAACGGCTAAAACTTTTCGGTTTTATTTTTATGTAACGCCGGATAAAATAGCGGCGCGGAGGTGAAGTAAAGTTAGACAATGTTTAATGTTGCGTACAACGACGCGTAAAGTTAACGCCGATAAAACAAGAAGCAAAAAAGGAGGAAGGAAAGTTTGGCAGGGAAAAACTGCGAAATAACTCTCTCGAACGTTCTCACTTTGTGTGTCCCTTTTATAAAGGGGTCTGAAAGTAAACTTTGCTACCAGAGCCCACGCTATTTGCAATCTCAACCGTTTTACAGCGTTAACAGCGACGGCCTGTCACCGCTGGACGTTGCCGTGCTTAGCAACAACAGGCCGCTGGCAAAAATGCTGGTTGCATTCGGCGCGCAGGAAGGGAACCAATGTAAGTACAATCGAATCCAATTACAAACTTGGCACGGCGTAGCGGCAACTTCGTTACCCCCATGACGAATCTCACTGATCCGTACCTCTTTCCGCGAGATTCACTTTTCCGCTTTCCCGCAAAATAATCCCTCCCGCCTCGCTCACTCTCTCTTTTCGCCGCGCAAAAAGAGCCCCAAGAAAATCGGCGGTTCGCGGGAGATTCCAATTAGGATTCCGTAGTCTCTAATAAAAATGCCGTCGAGCTTTATTGCATCGCAACGAATAAATATAAAAAGCAGGAACGTGAAATGCGCAATAAATAAATAAAAAAAAAAACACAAAAAAGGGAAAACGGGGCTTTTTTCCGTGACGTTTTTAATAATGTCCCCCTTTGTTCCGGTATATCGGAGCTCCGGCGTAATTACGATCGAACGCGAGCCATGCACGCGGCGTGGAACTGTAAAGTCGGCGGCGACGGCGATATCTAAACATTTCTGGACGCTCGCGCTTTGTATTTCGTTCGAACCGGATGGCGTACGAGCTGTAAACGCGAGCGGACGGCTCTCTTTGAGCGTTTCGCGGATAAAAGAAACTGCGGCGAATATCCGAGCTTTTTCCCATTAACTTTGGTAACGATCGCCGCGCAGCGAGACTGCGGTCGGAAACATCCCGGTCGAGCTCGCGACAGAAGACTAGAATCAAATCTCTGGGCGACTGTGTGAAAGGGATTATCGCGTCGCCGAGTATCTCTCGGTCGCGCTTCCCTGGGACAAAAGTTCAGGAAGATAAATTTCTCTTAATGCGCCGTCAACCGAGACCGGGGAATCCCGCGTTATTAAGTCAGCAACTTGAGCTTCATTCGTCTTTGCGAAAGTTCGCTCGCGTCTTAATTTGTCCCGTTACGCTCGTTAGCGCTTTTACGGTAGCATCGTTGGGACACTGAATCTTCGAAAGTAATATGGAGCGGGAAGGACACGTCTTCCGAACTAATCTTCCCGAGACATCCGCGACGGGTTTCTGTAAACATTCCCGAAAAGGACGACATGAAATATCGCGCTCGGCTTGATTCAACGAGACGCGAGAGACACGGGGATCTCTGAGTGATGCGTCTTGAGCAATTTCTTGAGCGTGTCTTCTTTGTTAATTTCTGCATCCGCGCTGAAAAGTAATTACAATTGTGACCAGGCCCTTAATTAATCGCGGCAAAACTGTCACCTGCAAAAAGAGATATACATCGTGACAACTGTTGCAACTATCGATCGCACGCGAAACAGCAAGTACTCTAATTAGTATAATAATAATCGCGCGTAGGACAATGGGCAGGTGGCCGCGAACTTCATTCCTTGCAAAATATAACAAACTCCATTCGCATAATCATAATCAAAACACGAAGCTTGCCTTAAATGCAATTCAAATTGGTCACGACGCGTACATTCGCATTCGTATTAACGAATATTCCGTTGATCCGCAGTCAAGTCTCCGGAATCTCTGGGTAGCCACTTGGCGTCATTGCTCTCGGAAGCGGAGCACAGGGTTCAAGAGCTCGGCGGCAGTACTTCCGGCAGCGGTGGAACAACTCTATTGGAACCGCCTAGCCATAGGGCCAGTTTTTCCACGCAACATAACAATCTCACGGGATGCGGCGGTAGCACGGAGGACAAGCAGCTTGCCCTGTGGGAAAGGAGAGCGAGGGCCCTCAGGAAAATGTTGTTGGGTTTCGACCAAGCGCGTGAGTTTGATAGATTTCATCTTCTAAATTGCCAACTGTTACCGCGCCGAATATCTGTAGGCGTATACCTATCGCTCTTTTGAAAAGACAAATTTATAACAAATATCTTCGCACTAAAATATAAATCATCTTGATATTTTTAGGTCCGCCCGACATGCCTTTCCTAGTCGCGGTTGACGTCACTGGAACGACATCGGTAACAGTCCGGTTTCAAGAACCAGACGCGCACGACTCTCCGATCTGTACCAAGTTCAAGGTCCAATGGAGCCTGCACGAGGACTTTTCGGTTATTTGCGGCGAGAGGGAAGTCCTGGACATGAAGCAGAGGGAATGTCGGATCGAGGGTCTGACTCAGGGTCAGAAATATTATTTTCGCGCCGCCGCCGGAAATTTGAAGGGCTACAGCAGATTCAGGAGCTCGACGCCCGCACACGTTACACCTAGCAGTAAGTATCAAAGCACGTTTAAACGCGATATTCCGTTGACGCAATTTTATAAAAATCTACACGATGACTCGAAGGTTGGAGGGACATAGACGGTAGGGTGCCCAGATTCGCCGGACGGCTGGAACAGCTCAACACTCTGTTCACCGACATAAGGCGACCGGAGTATACGCAAGAAACGCCGGCAGTGCAGAGGCGAAATCACAAGAAGAAGACAACGATAAAACAGCTCTTCACGGCGACGAGTAAGTTCCAGAAGAATCTCAGGCGAGGAGTGTTTCTAGCGTGTCTCCTCTACCACGAGGACAAAGTTCTCGTTACCAACGAGGATTTCTTACCCGTGATCGAGATCGACGAGACGTATCCCAGTTGTATATACAATGACTTTCACTGGCTCATGAAAGTCGCCTGTACCTGGGACGATGTTAAATCCCTTCGGCAGGATATGGAAAAGAGTCACAGCAGCTCGACTAATCATTTTAGGATAAAGTTGCTTCAAGCTGCTGCCCAAATGCAGGTAACATATATCGTTTATTAAAAATACTAAACTTCTTAGTCCGGTTACTCAAACTCGCATCGCTCACTCAAAAATATAGAGAAACATCGTACGATATTTTATTTCTGTATGATGTATGTTGCAGGCTGCGCTATGCATACAGGACCTTGGACAATTGTATCATAAACCTATCAGAGACATTCAAGGCACCTTAGTGTTCTCGACAGTGAATTATATAAAGTCGCCGAAATTGGTTTCTGTATTAAACAGCAGGTGGTTGCCGCTCAGTAAAGTCATAAAGAAGGTCATAACTCACGAAGATAGTAACGTCGCCGATATCTTGATGGCCAGCATACAAGAGCAAATGACATATCACCAAGTCAGCAGTATTAAATTATCTAAGGGTTTATATCTCGGTTATTTGAAAATGCAAAGCAGCGTGGATCTCATACAAGTCGTTGTCCCAACGAAATCTCCGAATGTATTGCCGCATTGTAAAATTCGCGATAATCCGCACGTGTCTGCGTAAGTTTACGTTTCATTGAAATGCAATATATCGCGTCACGGTTGTCTATTATATTATCGGACTTTCACTTTTGTCTATCAAGGGAGGAATGGGACTATCTCAAGAGAATAACGCGCATCTGCACGTCCGAAACTTCCGTGAAGGAATCCGAGGAGAAGGAGAACGTGACGAACGAGGCGCAAGGCACGGAGCAGCAAAAGCTATTTGTCGATTTGGTCGCCGCGACGGCGCGGCGACTGTTCAATTACATGGAGATCAATCCGGAGGATTCGCTGGTGCATCGGTTGTACGACGCCGAGGTGATCGACTTGACTCACGATGTGTCGTTCCTGATCGCCGTGCCGCCCGCCGAAACCGCCTGCTGCGTACCTGGCACGCGAGAGATCCTGCTGCAACGCGGCGATCTCCTGTCGTTGCCCATTCAAGTCTTCGAGATGGTCCACCTGAATACGTATCAGAAGGACGTGATCAATCGTTACTCGAGGCTCAGCTGCATCTTGGAACTGGACACCGCTCAGGCCCAGCACAATCACAGAGAGGCCTTCAGTTCCCTGGAGTTGAGCGTCGCGAAGGACAAACTGACGAGGCTGCAGGATCTCCAGTCGCAAGTGAACACTGTGTGGAAAGGTGCCAGGTGGCTGATCGACGTTATAACTTTCGCGAGAGATCGCGGGTCTTCCCAACAAAACGTAATTGTTATTACGTAATGCTTTCTGTAACATATCATATTATCCTACATCTTTATCTTATACTTTTAATTTTATCATCTGTCATTAATTAATCTATGATGCGCTTTTTCGCAGATCGCGTCGCAAACCGTTGGCATATCTATGAAGCACCTGCTCAGTCTGGACAGAAATAAGAATAGCAACAGTAACAGCTTGAAACGAAGCTTGTTGCAATTACCTCCTAGAGATCCTAAGCTCGTGAAGTCGAGTCCCGGTCGTGGCAGCTGGCCGGGTCCCAATCTGTCCAAGTCGTCCTCCAATCTCCTCACGACGGAATTCAGCAAGAGCGAGCAGCAGCTGCCCAGCGGGCAATACGTGCGCAAAGGTAGCAACACTTCGAACGTGTCGACTACCTCGGAGCCGCAGAAATCGTCGTGCGCGCCAATAAGCACCAGCAGCAATCTGAGCACCAGCAGCGCGAATCATCTGGTGCCGCTGCAGAACGTGAGATTGCCGCCCTCCAAATCCGAGGACACTCTGATCCTCGCCAAGTACAAACACAGCCCGCGAAATCGTTCCGCCACGATAACGTCGGCGTCGGCCAGCACCAGTCCATTACTGAGTATAAAGCCTATGATTTACAGCGGCTCGCTGTTGAGCGTTTCTACGGCGATGACGAACACCACGGCGAGTCTGCTTAGCGTGAGCAATACGAATTCTGATAGTCTACACTCGCTGAGCAGCGACGAGTACTCCGCGACGAATTCGAGCGTCTTAAAGTCCGGCCAGCCAGGGGTGAAGGTCAAAACGTCCAAACCGACCGCGAGCGTCGCGGCGATGGCCGCCGTTCCGACGGACAACGAGGAGAAAGAAGAGGCGACGATGATGCCAGCACCTTTGCCAGGCATTCTTCAGGTACAGCCTGTTAATTAATTATTGTATAGTAGATGCTCTTTCATCTACTAATATTTATCGCAGTTGTTTCGAATAGTTTAATTTTCAGCGACATTAAAATCCCCCTGGACTCGAGACATGCGGTCTTTAAATGATATTTTTCCTTCCTAGGGAACACAAGTCTAACCCGATTATAAATTAAAAACAGCTCACTTGGTCCTCTAGTGCAAACTGATGGACATATTAAGTAAGCCGCCACATCGTTAAATTTCAACGCTTGCTCTGCTCGGTTATGCTTAAACATTATGCTTTAATGTGCCAAAATAAGTACGGCATGAGAGATTTATTATGATCGTTTTACACTTTGTAATAGCTATTTTGAAAATATGTAAATTATGTCTGTATGTAATGTGTTATAACAGTATGACATCGTCTCAAAGGGTATTGCATACGAATTATTAATAATATACATAATTTTTATGGCAGTAACGTATTGTATATAATTATATATTTTTACGGCTTGGATATCGTATTTTTTTTTAATGTTTGTCTAAACACAACATGTGTCTATGAGATTAGGAAGGAGATTAGTAAATTACAAGAAAGTATTAATTGTGAAAAAATAAAATCTTTGAAAAGCTTGATGAATATTGTTAAATTAAATATTTATCAAACTTTTCAAAGTTTATCGTGGATGAATGGAAATAGAAATTCAGAAAAATGCCAAATATTCGTTTATGGCGTTGCATGTTCTTTTTCTTCACTGAGTATTCTTGAAATCTTTTAGGCACACCATGTATATTACACGTAAGCTTATACATCGATATAACATTTTTATGCGATTTCAGTCGTATAATTTTATTAACTCAAATTATGTACGCATTTATAGATACACTTATTCTTCAATCGAAACTGCTGCATTTTGCTAATTAAATTCTTTTTATCATGTAACCTGTATATCAATTGCTAAACCATAAGAGATATACATCTTGTGATGCCATTGCAGGTTTACGCGGCCTACGAGACCGGTTTGGCAGCTGGTACCAGCTTGAAGCTGCACGTAACACCGAGGACTACGGCGCGGGAAGTCGTGGACCTTGTTGTTAAGCAACTAAACATGGCAGTGGTCCTAAAAGGACAGAAGGGGCCCACCTACACGGCCGACGAGCTACCAAACTTTTGTCTAGTTGCCGTAATCGGTGCGCGGGAGCGTTGCTTAAGGGACGATTTTAAGCCGCTTCAGTTGCAGAATCCGTGGAAGAAGGGACGGCTGTACGTTAGGCAAAAGCAGGATGTTCTTGCCGCTCTCGAGCACAGTAGTAAACACACCGCGTACTTATAGCAGAAGTAAAGCGGTGCTTTTTAAGCGATTCATAATCCTTTACTTACCGAATAATGTAAATTGAATTTCAGTACGTCCTATACGTGTAAACGTAACGTTCCCTAATAACGACATTTCGCGTAAAGCATCCTAGTCGTATGTCTTCAATGGCACTACCAGCAAACGAAATGTTTTAATGAACAGCGACTACCTGTGTGATACCTAAAGAAAAAGTAATTCGTGCAACGTCTCTTGAACCGAGAGAGAGCTAATTTCCTTGAATTTTTCTTCCAATTTATTCTTCGAGATTCTCGAACGAATGTGACTTTGTAAGATTCGATCACCGTGTGAGAAATAAATGATTAAATGTTAAAAATTATTTTGTACTTGGAAAAAAAATGCTTGGCTTTCTAAATAAGTGACAATTTAGTCTTAAGAAATTTAATAATCGTTCTGGAAATTGTTTATGTCTATCTTCTACTCTTTACTTCTTATATACGAAATAATATTCGTGAGAGAAATTTTGAACTTTTTTCGATGCAATTATATCTGGTCTAATTTTATTGTTATATAGATTTACGATTACGTTATTGTTCAGTAGCCACTGAAAAACATTAAAGAAAAATATAAATAATTAAAATATATCGATGCTTCTCGACGGACAATTAATCACTGATAATGAAAAGTCGCGACGTAGACAACCTCGAGGGATCGTTACGAGTGTGATACGAAATACCGGTGAAAAATAGAAGTCTGTTTTATTTTAGGCTTGTACATTCCGACTCGGAAGTTCAAGCATCGACCTGTAATATTCTTCGAATGTTAGTTAGTTTGTAAATGAATAATACTCGAGACATACTGTTATATTTTATGTACCGATCTCAATGTTTCATTCAATATGCGTATTATCAAGAGGATATATGCAAGTGTAAGCTGCTTGAGAGATCTCATTATTCCTTACATCGCAATTTGTTGTATCCAAGCATGATTCATCATTACGAAATCAGTGAGGGCTTTTATAGCATAATTGAATGTAATAGAAAAATACTTGGGTACTTCGAGTTGATAGGGATACCTTTTTGAAGTCAGTAAAAGTTTTATATTTATACTATTAAAATTATAAAATGCCTGTAAAGGAATACTTTACGTTTTAATGTGTGACAAAGTTATCGATAATGATTACATATGACGCACTTTCTGCTTGACTAGATCCGTGTTACCAGGCTCAGAAATAGGAAATAAAATAATTTCACGTGCGAGATTTTTCGATACAGTGTCAACCCGACACGGTGTACTTTCTTTTAAATATTCAAAATAGAATAATAAATAAAGAATAAAAAGTTCCTAAAGTCTGGTAGCATCATCTAAAAACGGCTTAGAGTAAAGAGTATATTTTTTAGGAAAGGCACGATTAATTTTGATGCCGATCAATTTTGTTGATAAAAACGATATAAGAGAAAAATTCTATAGAACTTCTATGGAAGGAAAGAAGAATAAAAATGTTAATCTAAGACTTTAATTGAAGAATATTTTGAATCTAAAGCGGCGAGTAACGTTTGAACCAGTTTTATAGTTAGTTATTAGTATAGTTAGGACGAAGAGGCTTATAGACTGTTGTACATAACAGAGAACAAAGAGTATTATTAATCTATTATTACTTTAAAGATAACAAGTAAGTTTCTTGTATTAAGATATTTTTGTTTTGATTTATAATTTCTGTTTCGCACTACGGCGCACATAGAGATATGCTATTTGTTTCGTTACAAGATGTTCACCCGCGTTTTGCATTCGAGTACATTTATTCAATCTCATTTTTAAGTCGTATGGTAAAAGGAAATCGGCAGGCCTCGGATCAGATTTAGCTCGAAACATTTCTAATCTAAAAAAAAATAAAATATCTAATCAAAAAGAATTAACTTTCACGTTATTGTAAAAAGCGAGTTTAGCAAAATTTTTCAAGAATGTAGTTGATACGTCGCCGCGTGTGTACGTAAACGATTGTGTCCGATTAGAAGGGAACGACGATACGGCAGCCGACGTATTAACCGTATTAACGATTCAAGATAAATACCATAGCATAGAGTGGTTTACTGAATATTACCCCAACACCGCACAATATTACTGCACAATATTACCACGCGACGAACTTCCCAGACGTCTCGAGATCGCGTTGCACACTTCGTATTCGATCTACCAAGCAAGATTACTTAGCGCAGCATATACACCTATATGTAGCCATTCGAACTGACAGCGAAGAGAGTAATGTATTTAAAAGAGGGGAACCTTTCAGCTATCCGAGTGATAAGAAGCTAGCACGAGTGACGAAGTGAAGCGAGGATGAAGAAGCGAATGTGCGTGTATGTTTCGTGTATGCATGTTACAAAAATTCGCATTTCTCTTACTTCGCCCGCCGAAAACCTGCGTAATATCGATCTGTCAAGCCAAGAGCCCTCCCCAATGCTCCCGAATGCCCGTGCAGGTGTCTATCGTGAAATCCGTCCTTCACGTCGCAGATCCGATTTTGGCTGTATATTCGAAGATCCCCCCGTCGAATATCACACGCTTATTGAGCAGTAGTATCGTGCACCAAGGGGCCATCTGCATTTAGCGAGGATGGTGCACATATTTTTTTATTAATGAACTGGCGAAAGGTCGATGAATTGTTAGGAGGTGGGCCAGAGCGAGCCTCGCCGGCTGCATACGTAAATCCGCACCGCTGAGAGGCCGACGCCGCAGGTGGAAGAAAAAACGAAGCGGAAATTCACAATTCGCAAGCGAGCTTCGTAATCAGGCTGATTGGTGCTCTACCAAAAAATGCCGGCTGCGGGTCGATTTAGGTATGCAGCCCGTGTCCTCTGGCCCCTTCTTCGTTATCTTTGCCTAGATCGTTGAGAGAACGGACACCCGCGCTCCTTTCCGTTTCGATCGAGAAGATGATAGGAATTTTATTAGTACTACGTGAGTGTCTATCGATGTTGAATGTAAAAAAAAATAACCGTTAGCATATTAATATTACGACGTGGAGAAGCAAGAGGCGCGCCGAGCCAGCGAGGTCGGCTGGAAATATTTGTAAATATTTCGTGGAGAGACGGAGCGACCGCACGCACAAGAAAAACCAGAGGGAGAGATTATTTCGGACGTGAGAAAGATAGAACGCGGAAGAGAAAAAAAGATTCTCGTTTCTACGACCCACTCATCGCGATGTAATTATAGTTGTGCCTACGCGACAGCGATGTGAGTTAATTAGTCCGAAGTCCGGTAACGCAGACATTTTCGCGCCCCGATCCCTTTGCTCCCCCCCTTCCCCCTCGCCCTTTCCCGTCCCTCCCTCGTGTCCAGAAACAAAAAAAATCACTCGGACGCGTGATTCGTGAAGAGTGATGTGTAAACTCGCGCGCGCGAGTAAATTATGTACAGTAGCGAATTGGTGTTTGTATAGAAGAGATGGCTTCGTTTCTGTTGCGACTGAGTTCTTCCCCTATTTTTTCTGCAGGGGACAATGTACTACGACGGAAACGCACGAAATAAAGTATAACATTGTATTTGTCTCGAGGAAATTTATTACGGTATCCCACTCGGAAGATATAAATTGATGAGCGCGAAGAGACAATTTTCTTTTTTCTTTTTACCTTTGCAATCCTACAATTCTCCAATCACACATGCACTGCATGTATTGGGTCATTTCATAAATAATGTGGTTTCTTATTTTTGAAATAAGACGAAAAATTTGTTATTAATGAATAGTTTTAATTTTGATCCGAAATATATTTTCCATTATTATTTGAAATTTTTTTCACTCTTAATCTTAAATTTTCCTAGCAAAAGTCTTTCAATTTTGAGCTAAATAATAATCAAGCTTCTTTTTATGTCGCGTTATTTATAGGATGACCCGATAATTAGCGAAAGTAAAATATATATGATACATATATAATTAATGAGATATAAAACGAGAGAAAAGTCGTTTTTTATAACTGAAATAGAAAAGAAATTATTTTGTCATATCGTACACCAATCTTTCTTTTATTTTGAATTTATAGTTCGTCACAATCGAGTCTCTCAGAGACCAAATTAATCGACTACATGAGATAAAAAGTAGAGAAAATTGCTGAAGTTATAAACGAACCTTGTACTAAATTTGAAAAATTTACAAAAAATGGGGACAATTAATTTGAGAGGCTTGTTTATAGTATATAGCTATATGATTGATTAACGCGTGTGACTCTTTTCTTTTCAACAAAGAAATAAAAAAATCAGAATGTATCAGTTTGATTTCTCAGAGCTTATTTGTATGTAGCACATGGATGTAAAATCGCTTAATTAACAAACTATATAACTCTGTTCTATTACAAAGGGTAGACATAAGAATACACCGTGAAGAAGAATACAACTTTTTCACATATTCCCAGCGCCAATTCTCATATCTTCTGAAAGAACCTGTATCCGTTGGATACTATCCAATCCCACCCAGCATCATCACCTCCGGCGAATCAAACGCGCAAGCGAGACAAGAACCCGGACCCTCGGCGACCGATAGTCCTGCTGACCCACTTCCGTCTTGTTTCTCGTCTTGCCGCGAGAGAACCACCACCCACTCCTCCACGTGTCTCCCACCCTAGGCATTACGATCTGATATTTCTTCCGGCGAATGAGTTTCCGTCGTTTTGTAAATTTTTATCAACGTCGACGCGACGTCGGTATCGAACGTAAGGCAGGTCCGATTACGAGGACGCGAAGGCCCGTGGAGGAACGTCACGTTGCCGAGAAGAAACGGGAGAAAGTCTCTGGTAATCCAAACCACCGGGTGGTTGTTTATTACGTGATTGCGATAATAGTTAACGACGGATAATTGTTAATAATTTACTCCGCGCGGCCGCTAATTGCGTCAGCGGAGCTGTCATACCGTAGCGAAATTTGACCTGGTCTGCCCGGTCTACTTACTCAAGACTAGGGCGCGCGCGGAATAAAAAGAGAACCGCTCGGGGAAAAAAAAAGGACCGCGCGCAGAACCGCGCGGAGCACGTTGCAAAACGTGCGGAGTTTTATCAGATCGAGGCTCTCTCGGGCCTTTGCCTTTGGCCGCGCCAAGCCGGGCGCTACGCCACTGCGGAAGTGCCAGCACGAATTTAACTGTGTGTCGCGGGTGTATGGTGTACGTATACAGTTAATACTCATTGTCGCGAAAACACGGACAGGCCGCGCGAACGTACGCGATTGGCTGACCCGCAGTCCGGATTCGCCCTCGGCTGACCCCGTTGTTGACTGACCCACTGGCGAGATACTGATAGCGCGACGCGCTACACGATCGGCGCGGAGTCAGTTCGCTTTGGCATTTAATTGCACGGCGTCACGAAAGAAAGACGCGCTTCGCACGAATGATAACGGTATTTTCAATTAGCTCTTTTTTTTTTACACCGCGGGAAGTAGATAACGACCGATATGCGCGTGTAGGTTAACGTAGGGATGATTCAGATTCGCGAGATTCCCTGAGGGAATTACGCGTGCAGTCGAAGAAAACGAAATAATTCCGCGAACTATAATGCGATGTCTTATTAAAGTCATGAGAACGAAAGTAGTTTTGAAAACTGTAATATGAAAACTGTTATAAATTAAAATACACAGCCAGGACAACAAATATGATGCTGGATATTATTTCATTAGTTGTATATAGCTGTTAAATAAAGTAATAAAATAATGGAATAATTATAGTTATATAGACTTTACAGGATAATTATATCCTTACGATAATTATATCCTTTCTTTAGTTTAAACATATTTATCTAAAATTTGATTTATCTTGTATATAATAACGCATCATGATTCATTTCTTAATCAATAATAGCATCTTCCGTTAATAAAACTTACATTACTATTTGCTTGTGTTTCATTCTACGAATAACATTATTACATTAATTAATACAATAAACGTCTTATTATTAATTTGTAGATTTACTTCACTTATTCATTTCTCTTACCACAACTTCATTATATGCAATTGAAATTCTATTTCTTCTGAATTTTCTAATTATTGATACTATTTGTCTTTCCGTGATATCTTTCATAATAAATTTCTTGATTATGGATCGTTTCTGTTTAACGGTTATAATTTTTTGAGTAATGGGGACAAAAGAGGGAATTACAAGATGTCTATTAGCATAGTAATGTTAAATTGATTATTAATATCAATTTAATCGAGCGAGAAGAGGAGCTTTAGCAAAGGACCATAATGTGACGAGTCTTCTCTTCTCTCACGTTTAAATTGATATTAATAGTCAATTTAATATTACTATACTAACATCGAGTAACTATCGAGTGATTCGATATGCAGCAATAACGTTTGCTAATAAATTAATATTAGACCGACAATTTGCCCAACGATCGGAAATATCACAAGTTCACCTATTCCAAATTTTTTTTCTTCTGTTTTTTTACCTTCACACCTTTTGACCCTTTCGAGATTGTGTTCGAACGACGTTCGTCACGGGGCGATCGACGTTTCACTGAATGCGGCGCATTCTGATGCAAGGCTGCGCACAGATTTGCAAAACAGATTTTATTAATGGCAATTTTGACGCAACGAGTCGCGGGCAACGGCACGGCGGGCTGAATATGCAACGAGCAACGCGAGTATCAATCAAATTATTACGCCAACTTGTTCCGCACGACGACCGTAGGAGCAGCTCGCTGACACAATGGCCCGCGTTGTGCACGGTACAATACGTAGTTAGATGTAAGGGTGGATGGAACGTGGAATGTCGAGTGCTTATTTCCACGTGGTGTCACACCTTTAAAGCGGAAAAAAATGAGCAACTTCTGGCCTCTTCCCGTCCGTCCCTTTGGATGGGACGCGGTCCCCATGAGTAAATGCGGGGATTTACGAATCCATCGCGTTCTCCAAACGCGGCGCGGCGGCAGTATCCCACTTTCCTACCGCGGGGCCGCGCACCCTCCGGCGTCGCGTGGCCGCGAGGCCCGCGGAGGCCCAGAAAACGCATCCGGCGACCGTGTCCCCTCTTACTGCCCGGCTCGCGGTCGGCTTTACACGGATCTCCCGGCCGTGCACGTGCATGTGCACAGGCCGCGTTGCGAAAGAATTATGCGGGGCACAAGGTCCGACCGGCCGCTCGCCGGTCGAATTTTTACCAATCGAAGGTTACGTATCGCGGCGAGTTGGATTTCTGCTGCCACACGCACACGCCACAATGCATACCTCTCCTCTCCGCTCTTTCTCTTTACATCCGCCGAAGCCCTCGCCCTTCTCCGGTCTCCCTCTTTGTGACGCGGAGTTCACGATTGTGAGTCATAGCCGCGCTAAGGAGTCAAGACCGAATCCCCGGGAATGGGATTTCAAATATGTACATTTTTTTTCACCAAACAAACTCGTAAATATGCATGACTAGTAGGGACGGTGTAACCCTAAGAAATCGTTATTAAAAAATTTTACAATTTTTGCTCGAGATCATCGACTTGAATCGAACGAATTAAATTTTCTTTTGTTATTATAAATAAAAATGTTTGTGTTTATATAGCATTTGAAAAAAATTTAATAAGATTCGGGTATAATAGGTCGATCTATTGTTGTGGCCTAATGCAATTATTTACGAACAATAGCTTCGATAACTGCAAGTGTCACGAGTTACTGGATTTCGTTCGTCTCGGTCCCCATCGTCCACATCCCCTCCAGGTAAGGAGGTGAACAACGGCGACGAAGAGGACGACTCCAACGACGGCGAGGACGCCGACGACAAACGACCGGCACGACGCGGAGGAAGAAGAAGAAAAGAGAGACGAGTGTTCGGTGAAGCCTACCGACCGGCTATTTGGAACACGGCCGATCAGTTCCTTCGGCGCCTTCGCACCGTGGACGCGGACACGCGGACGTCCTTTGTCGCCGATTTCGTACGCGCGCCTCTGTCCCGAACCGGGTGGAAACGAGACGTCGGGAATCCCCCGCGAAAAAATCGCGCGGTGCGTAGTTTTTCCGAATCGATGACCGACCTGGAAGGATTAGCCGTGCCTTGTAAATCCGAAGAAGCGAAATTGACCCGGAAAAATGTTTCGTGAAGTAGTTCAGGACAGTTCATGATAAGGCCTGGAGTCGATCGATCCAACTCGTTAAAAGAATCCGGCACGAGTAAGTTTACAGCAATCGATGGCGCTCAGAGAGATTGGCGAAAGTGTGATATGCATTTTGATTCGTTCATTATTTGATTTGAGATAAAAAGAAAGTTACATGTGTATAATTTTTTTTTATTTCTAACGAACTGCAGAATAATCGTGAAAAATATCTTTTCTGTTTTTTGTTTAGACACATTTTTAATAAAAAATAATAAATAACTTGTTGCTGTCCAATGTGAAAAGAACTTTAATAAAGAAAAATTCTTTTCTCCAGACATACCGTATTGCCTGTGAGAAATATATAGCGTGATTAATTTTACCGACCTTATTTTCGCGTATCTTTTTTCGCGTATCGGGCTGTGTTTCTTCATAGAATTCGCTTTAGCAAACCAAGCAAGGAAGTTACGGAGTTTTGCCTTTTTCCGGTAAGGTCACCGGTAGGAAAGCTCGCCATATATTGCCATTAGTATAATTAACCCAGATTTTCCCGGATTTATGGTGAATGGCACGCGGGTCAGAGCCGTACATTGCACATTATAACAGACGGCCGACATGCCTTTGACTGCGAAGAAGTAGCAAAAAATTGCCTCGTTCAATTTCATAATGATATCAGACTATGATTAATACCTGTCGCGTATAATTAATAACGTTATAATCAAGAAAAATCTCAGTTAATTGTTCCAAAAGCGTTATCGAAAAATTTAATTGCAGAGAATCTAAAAGGTCAAATTAACAAATAACATTCGTGTCGCTATAACAAGCTGTAACTATAATTAAGTCGTAACTATCAAGTCCGTTGATTGGAAGATACCGAAGTCAAGATAAATTAAAAATAAGAAAAGACAGACGCTTGTTTAAAATTTTGATGAGAAACGCGATTGAAGATCGTTGAACGTGCTTAAGAAGTTACATGAATCGTGATACAATTGAGACGACGTGAAAATGTAGTCTTTATCCGGGAGGAGAATCATTCTCGAGTACATATATACATGACGCGGCGCTTAATATATTAGCCGACTCTGACGGTTATGTCCGGCGATGTTGCGACATGATATGACGCTTATAGCCGTCAAATGCGCTTCATGCTTTTCTTCTGTGCTGCTATTCAAAACTTGGCCTTGGCATTTTTCAGTATACGCGTACTACCTTTTTTCAACATGGAACGACACTTTCCGAGATTCATAAATTTCATGAATAACTGTTTCCATATATTACGATATATCATTAATATTATCGAGACATTATAAAAATTCAATTACAAACAATGTGCAATTCAAAACAGCCATTAATTGAGATATCAGAGAAATATTATTAAATATTAAATACATAATTTAGAATTTAATTAATTTGAATAACATAATCATGTAATAATTCAATATTAAACTAAATTAATATTATAGGAAACACAGGACGTTAAACAGGACGTTTCACTCGGGCCGAGACTGCAATTAGTTTCTAAAAAAATTGCGATATCATTTTCTTAAGCTCTATTAATACCGTTTCTAATTACGTTTGCAATTACGTCTTGCAATTATCGCGGAATTACTGTTTGTTTAGAGAAAGTATTCGACAATAACGCGAGACGATATCAGCACAATGTCGGAGGGTTGCACGAGTTGCAGAGGCGCGAATTATGCGAGTGGCACTTTGCAGTTAGGCTCGACTGCCGGTGGCAATACCGGAAGCTCGTCGTCCACGTCTGGGACGACCTGTACAACTACGAGGAGAGTTCAAGTCCGAGCAAAAGTGTTATATGGCACGGGCAAAGCAATAGCGAGCTTGCAAGCGCAAGAAAAAGCGGCCAGACACTGACGAGGTAATTAATGACTGTAATTAACTCTGTATTAATCTGATGAAATATGTGTGAACGATGTTATATTTATATTCATCTCTGACAGGATTCTTTAATCATTTTTTATTTTTCATTTTCTTAAAAATTATTCAAGAATTTTATTCTAACTATACTATCGAAAGTACATAAATGTTAAAATAAATGTATTTTTTATGTTTTCTTAATTAAATTGGGCTCTATTGAACTTTACTAAATTAAATTAAACTAAATTAAATTAAAACACTGAAAGATAGAACAAGAATTTAACTTTTAATTCAAAATTAAAGCGTAATAGAAGTTAAATATTTTGGCAAATTAATTAAAAGTAAACATTAAAAAGTTTATTTAAATATATATATAATATATAACGCGTATATACACATATAATATATTATTGTAAATAAATTGATAACAAATTTTTGCAAATTAAAAGTAACTCTCTTGCATTAAACCATAATTTGAAAGAAAATGTTTTGAGAAAAATTTAAAATTACAATATCGTAAAAAAGTATTATTGTAAAGATAAAAGTTAAAACATGAAGTTAAACATGAAATAAATATACATGTGCGTATATTTATTTCACGTTAATCTTTTTTCTCTTTTTAATAACAAAAATTAATTAAAATCGTGTAGTCATTACAATTAACGCTACTTACTAAAGAAATATAACAATGACTACAATATCACTCCCTGAAAGTCCTTTAACTTGAATGAGTAGATATAAAAAATCCAATTCAACAATAATCAGATTATTAAACTGTCGTCGGTCAATCTAGAAAATGTTAATCGTGCGACGCGCTAATTAGTATAATATTCAATCAGTGTAATAATCATACATTTCGACTTGTCTTCTCCGCCGGTATGACGAGTGTTCTGAATCCGTATCCGAGAAACCGTAAACGCCGCAACACAATTATAGGAAGCTCGATCTTACGTCTTCCTGCCGCGCGATGTCCGAGCAAAACGGAGTCTTCCCGTAACGAGATGATCAACAGCGGACAGTCGAAATAACGAGATAACGCGTCGAGGCGCCGCGGATAACAGTAAAAATACGCAAAAAAACGACGACACCGGCACCGACGAACAAAAAGCGAAGCCCGGAGGCACCTTCCTCGCGGATAAGACCAGTCGGTCGATCTGATCACCGGTTAGTACCTGGTTAACCGTCCTCGAGAAGGCCACCGCCTCGATTCAACGATCCACGCGTCTCTTCGCGAGGATTTTTTTTTAACTCTTCATCTTTTTTCCCGTTTCTCGAGCTTGCTCTCTGCCGTTTCCGCGTCTTCGTTCAGCACTTAACGATCTCGCGCTGCCGAGTATGCACCGCCGAATGTTGTGAGTGCAACCAGGGTCACCGGACAAAATGCACTTTGCAACTTTGTGAGTTGATATGGATAAGTGTTTCCGTTTTTTTTCTGATACTTACAAACAGAGACTTACAAACATCATTGACAAAAGATATCTAAAATATATCCTAATCGGATTCGTGATTAAGATTCGTCCGTCGTTTTTAAACAACGTTTATAAGATGACGTTTGTAAATCTGCATTACATTTTAAATTAAACGAAAATTAATATTACTTTAAATATTAGAGATAATTTTTCTCTAATATGTGTGTAACAAATGTTGATCAAATTCTTGGATGGAATTTTGAATTAATATGAAATAATTAGGCAATATTAGATTTAATAATTTTAAAGAATTAGACATAAATATTTTTTAAAACATTATAAATAGATCTGCATGTTTCTACGATACATACACCATCGAAAAATTCAAGAAAAGATCTCGCCAACGACTCAACAAGGTCAATATAATATCTTTAGTCCATCGTGCCTTTGCTGTTCTACAATTCGCGATCCCGTTACATCTCTCTCGATCCTAACGCCTCACGGTGCCGAGTTTCATTTAGTGAATGTTTCGACTCATCCAGTCCTTCTTTTTCTTTTTTCTTTCTTTCTTTAAATTAGTATCTCTCATGATATTACTAAATGTTACTACTGTTCTTAATTTACTTTACCCAATCGTTTAGTTATTATACATTTCGATTTTCACATTTTATTAAATATCACGTGTTTTATGATGTTACGTAGCTACAATAGAATTATTTTTTAATGTCACAACGTTGCAAAATTTATAACAAGACTTTAAGTACTTATTTATTTTAAATTCTGTGATATGAAAAAAGGAAGAGAAACGGAGAATGCGCGTTCCACGGATAAACAGTACCCGCAGTACGTTGTATCGCGAGTGTGAATGAAATACTCCTGTTTGATCGTGCAGATTAGTTCGCGATAAAGTCAATGTCACGAGTAGGAAAAACGTGACGTAAATGTCGCTTGAATATTACTTTGAGCGCGATCGATATCAGAAACTCGTGCACATATCAGTGAAAGTCAGATTGCTATTGAAATATAATGCGAAACATCAAAAGGGCATAGTGAATATCCAGTGTCGAGACCATTGATCTTTTCGCTTAAAAGTTTTTTTCAGTAAACATTTATAACCGATACTTATTGGATTGGCTTTGGTAGAAATATACAAATTTTATATCTAACATTCTCTTTATGAGATACATGCACATATATCACGTTATGTATAGTTGTTATTTTTGTCAGCTTCATTCTTTCTTCCCTCGCCTGCGCACTGTCATCGAAACCGAGGGAAGCGAATGATCATGCAGAATCGAAGACCCAAACATCAAATCACGAAGTAAGAATTTCCGACAAATACGAGCAATTGTTTTTCACATCAACGGACGCTCTGGGGAGACGAGTAAATATTTCATCGGACTACAATCCTTTAACCCCGAAGATCCAAGAAAGCAACGTAAATACTTCGTATCCTGTCGAAGCAGCGCGCTTGAAATACGTACAGAAGTTGCTAAGGAAAGAGATAGAAGAGGTAGCAGCGGATGTGTTACAGCCGAGAGATTCCGACGGAATCACGTACTTTCCTGCGAAAGAGACGAATCAGACGAGAGATGGAATCCGACATGAATTTTTGAACGTATCGCACATTTTTGAAAGCTCCGCGGTAATAGAACCTGCGGCAAGAGAAAAAGAAGATGAAGAAATCAAAAAGACGAAAGATAAACTCGAAGAAGAATTTCCGGCCGGATCGCTAAATAATGCGAGCGTCAGACCTAACATTTCGATATTATTGAACAATGCAAGAAGTAATATCCCGCAACAAGTGAAGCTTCTTCAAAAACGAAAAAACGATGGCGTGCAAACAAATAATGATTTCAATATCGGTAATATTTCGGTGACAAGGACATATTCCACTAAAAGACCGGACGATACCTCAATTCGAGTAACCGATGCGATCGCGGAAACGAAGAGCGCTGAATCGAAAATCGATAATCAAACTCTGAGTGGCACCGATCAAGAAAATTGGAAATCCGAAGAGGACGGTCTGATGGAAGCAGCGAATTTTGGATTACAAGCCATGCACGATCTTTATTATATTCAGGAGCCTAAATTATATTCGATGGGTGAGTGTTTAAAGAAAATTCATTAACCTGTCATAAATAATTTTATTAACTACCGTTATTAAATATCTCATACGAAACGAACATGCAGGTCTTTATCTGGAGAACGGTAATCCAGCGAGATACCTAGCAGCGTTTAACGATCAGTCGGAGGAAGCGAGAGACCTCGCGAGATTCGGATATGCAGCCCTTCAAGGTACCACTATGTTCTTAAAAAAGTAAGTTTCTAGTAACAGTAAATTTCTAATGTCGAAATAACAAACTTTTACGACTATTCGTATTCTCCGATCGTCTGGTCAGGTTTCCGAATATGCCATTGGAGTTACCATTATCCCGAAGTAAGCCTACTCAAAGAACCTCGCTGGAACAGCAATGCCCGCGAAGGGACCCACCTCAATGTCCACGGGCTAGCCTAAGATATAGAACGTCTGACGGCAGCTGCAATAATCTGCAAAATCTCTGGTGGGGTTCTGCGATGTCTGCGATGCGGAGGTAAAATAAGCGATACATAATGGCAATATTGATGATTTTTGAAAATTAAAAACAAAACAGAGAACTTCTCCTTTCAATTGTACTAACGTTCTTTTCCTCATGCACAGATTTCTTCCACCGGAATATGACGACGGCGTTCAAAGCGTTAGGAGGTCGCAAAGCGGAAGGCCGCTCCCAAGCGCCCGAGATATCACGAGCCTAATCCATGAGAACAAAGACGTACCTCTGGCTGCCGTTACTCACATGCTAATGCAGTGGGGACAGTTTGTGGATCACGATTTGACAGGTGCATTATTAAAAATTCTTTTAATTTCGTCTCAATTTGGATCGTTTTTGCAAAACATAACGATATAATTATATTCATCATATTAACAGCAACCGGTCAAAGCAGAGGATTTAATGGCACAGTCCCACAGTGTTGCCTGCAAGGAGGCGTCGGTTTTCAACCGCCAGAGTTCATGGTAACTTAATCAATGAAGTTATAGTTCATAAATATTGCAATTTTATGCCGTTATCTGTATCAAAGTATATAAAATTCGTATCGTATCGATACGATATGATTCATATCTAAACAAGTAAAATATCCCCGAATATTTATAACAGTGGTATCAATTATGACTACAGTTATAACTCTTAGTCATAATTGATACCAACTATTATAAATATTCTGAGATATTTTACTTGTATAGATATAAATCATATCGTATCGATACGGTGAATTTTGTATACTTTGATAACGGCATAAAATTGCAATATTTATGAACTATAATTTCCGCTTTGTACCCCAAAAATTCGTATTTTAATATTCCCTGCGAGAGAATACAAAAAGAAAATATACTTCTAATATATGTCAATAGCATCCAGAGTGTCTTCCGATAGTAGTGAATCCGCGCGACAATTTCTACCGTCCTCTGGGTGTAAGGTGTCTGGAATTCCTCAGAAGCGGCCCGGCTCCTAAAGAGGGCTGCGAATTTGGCCCAAGAGAACAGTTGACCCAGGTGACCAGTTATTTGGATGCCTCCATGGTCTACAGTAGTAACGCCATGCACAGTGACAGTCTGAGAATATTTCGAAACGGTGAGTGCACAAATTTCGATGGAAAAAAAGAAGAGAGAAAAAAAGGCAACTTCTTCTCAATACGCTTAGAACCTCTATTTGTCAACTAAAATTCTAATTTTCCAGGCTTGCTGCAATACGGAAGAATACAATCGCGAAGATCTTCGTTCCTGAAACGCGAATCGGATTTGTGCAAGCGTGGGTCTTTGTCTACGACCTGCTTCCGGGCTGGCGACGGACGTCTAAGCGAGCAACCTGCTCTCACGTCCCTGCACGTCGTCTTTTTAAGATTGCATAACAGGATAGCCGCAGAACTATCCGCCCTGAATTCCCACTGGAGCGACGAGAAAGTTTTTCAAGAAACTCGAAGGATCGTCGGCGCGGTGGTCCAACATATAACTTATCGAGAGTTCCTGCCGATCATTCTTGGTAAAACAACTTCCAATTCGTTAGTTACTGCATTCACTCGAAGATAACATGATCGATACTGTCGTAAAGACTAAAGAGATGAAGCGTTCTGAAATAAAGCACTGGTAACGTTCCCTAGGCCCTCAAGTGATGAAAATCTTTGACCTGGAAGTTCTTAAAAAGGGTTACTACGCTGGGTACGATCCGACCGTAAATCCCACCATTGCAAATTCATTTTCTACAGCGGCTTATCGATTCGGACACTCATTGGTCCAGCAAAGTTTTATTAGATTTGATAGCGATCACAGGCCTATCTTAAATAGTAAGTAAAAAATCATAGTAATAAAAATTATTATAATAATATAAATATTGTAGATGTTATATTGTTATTATTTAATATTATTAATAAGCAAAAGAAAGATAATATATTTTAAAGCCCATTTTTTAAGCGATCTATAATTTGTTATTTCAGAAATCTAAAACACAAACTCGAAATGTACATTAGTATAGTATAAAATATATTTTAAAATATATCAAATGTTTAAAGATATAAAACTGTTAGAATTTCGAATCATGATACAGGAATATTCAGACACAATATTTTAGACTCAAATATCCAACTAATAAAAAAATAAAAAGCGTTGATGTCGTTTAGAGTATAATATAATCATAATTTCATTAAAACTAAAAATATTAAGCAATATCCAACTCAAGAAATAAATATTGTCACAGATGTTTCAATCCATGACGAATTCAGCAATCCTACAAATCTGGATACGGCGGGATCCGTCGATCGCCTTCTTTTAGGCCTAGTGAATCAACCATGCCAAAGGCGGGACGAATTCATAACCGAAGAAATGACGAATCACCTTTTTCAAACTCCCGGTTTTCCATTTGGCATGGATCTCGGGTCCATCAATATTCAACGAGGCAGAGATCACGGTTTACCGCCTTATGTGCGATGGCGCGAGCCTTGTGGCCTATCTCCGATAAAAACCTTCAACGATCTTGATCTAGTGATGTCGCCAAGCACCGCAAGAAAATTTAGATCGCTATACTCATCGGTGGAGGATATTGATCTTTTTTCGGCTGGCCTGGCGGAGAAATCAGTCGTTGGCGGCCTAGTTGGTCCAACCTTCGCTTGTATAATCGCTCAACAATTCAGCAATTTGCGACGTGGCGATCGATTCTGGTACGAGAATCCCGATAGCGAAAGCAGCTTCACCTCCGGCCAATTGCAACAGATCAAACAAGTCAGTTTGGCCCAAATATTGTGTCGAACGATGGATGGCATTCAGACCATACAACCGTTTGTTTTTCTTGCGAAGGATACCTTGAAAAATGAACGTCTTTCTTGCGATGATCCGGTCATTGGGCATCTAAATCTCGAACTCTGGGCTGAACGGCCATCCGAATTCAAAGACGACATCAATAACTCGAAGAAAATTAAACGAACGGCGACTGAGACAAGTGGCTCTGTTTCTTCGAAAGAGGAAGACATCAGTTTTAGGAAAAAAACTCCTGATTCTGAACAAACAAAACACACTACAAAACGGCCTACTCC